>JBBPNN010001193.1:0-11365 GCA_038090935.1 Hortiboletus campestris
CGACCCCGATTCTGATTTCCTCCGATTCTTCAATTTGCCTTCTGATTCTTTCGACCCGTAGACGGCGTCCCGTTCATCTTCTGATCTTCCTTTCCATCCGGGACTCCTGATCCTTTCCGCAGTATGTCTTCCTTTATTCCTTTCCGTTCCTCCCCTTGACCCAGCTCCGTTCCGTTCCGTTCCTCCCCTTGACCCAGTTTCCTTTACGGACGTATCCCCTTCTAGAACGGCACTCCGCTGTTCCGTTTCCCCGTTAGGACTCCTCATTCAGAGTCCGCTCTCACGTATATAAGCGCCCGTTGTACCTGTACTATTCCCCAGTTAGTTCTACACAATACAAGTGTAGTATCTAGCCCAATCCGCTTGTGGACTCGCGAGTCTACTTGTCGAGACCCTTCTCGTTTCATAGTCTCTTCGCCTACCAAGCGCAGTAGACTCTTCGATTCCACCTCGCACTGCAAGGGTAACATAGGACCTTGGGCAGACATCATTCGACTTTCTCCGTCGTTCGTCACATGACTCCTCCGGATAAAGCTAGGTTCTACGCTTAGCGTAACAGTCAGAGTCAACTTTGACATCCCTCATCAGCGGTTGTGGAACGCCCTCATGGATGCAAGGTGGAGATGCATTTGGAAGAGGAAGAACCCATGGTTTGATACCATGAAACGTCTAGAGATTGACTATCATTGTCTTGCTCTAGATTCTGGATATGACATCAGTCCAACCTTCACCGCCCAACCTAGCTGTTCTAGAGACGCAGGTCATGAAGAAGAAGAACCCAAGGCACATGGAGTTCTGCCTTGCATGCAGCTGAGATTTATTAATCTCACCGCCAAAGATGTGGCCGCTTCCTATTACATTAGGAGGTCGGTACATGAGTGCTGTCAAGCCAGGATATGCTCAGCACGTCCATACTAAACACGAGTATTGGACTTATTCTTTTCTTCATCTTGCTGTACATAGTAACAAGGATTCTCCGAACACACAGAGGCTAAAGATACTTGAGCATGGATTCATTGAATCATTGTCAGCTTCATAATTATGCATTACAGCAATAATAGACCAACATAATAGTAAAACGCCCAATATAGCAGACCTACAGACATGTCAACTCAAAACACATGCAGTGTGAGCCTGTATACATGCCAGGACAAACAATGTGGAGACCCAGGTCCAGGGTCTCTGCTGTGGCACTTTAAAAAACTTGGACCTTGCTTGACAATGGTTGCTTCCTTACCCAAACATAGTGTACCTCCAAATGTTGTCAGTCAACAAATAGTGTAAGACGTGGAGAGCAAAATACCATACCTCTCCTGAAAAAGTGAGGACTAGTGGTTAGTTGCAATAGTTTGTTTGTTTTGAGATGGCTGTGCAGAAAACATCACTCACCATAATCATACAGAAGAGCAGTGAGACTAGCAACTATGTTCAAACTGATTTATAAGATTGATCATACCAAAGGCATGAATCTAAAAAGTTAGTGGGCAATGGGGTGTGGGAGATTCAGTGACGACACTTATCTGATGCATACTGTACTAACCATTGCTTGCCTGTACAACCGCCGCTTACCAATACATTCCTTCCTGTTTTGTTTGACCAAAACCATGTGGCACTTCAAACTTAGCCGTCATCTGTTCACTATACTGCACGCACAAATTCGATTATGTAATCAAGTCCTCGCCTATTTTCCCACCACTCCCACCTGCAGTTAGCTCTGCACGACATACAGCCTTCAAAAAAATCAGAAAAAATCGAAAAAAATGGGTTTCAATTGGAATTGAGTTTTGGGTCAATCAGGGTGAGTTCAGTTCTACTGAATAGATCATTTCATACACAAAATTCATTCATCTGATAGTGATCTGATAACTGATCAAACTCTGCATCCTGGTGCTTAGATGTGTTTTGCTCTTTCTTTTCTTGCATGTTTATACTTATATTTACAACAAACAACCCTATTCCTGGTATTTCATATTCATATTTCATTGTTTTCATGTGCATGCATGACTGATGATACTATTTCTTTCTTTTAGGATTATTTTCACTTTCTGAGTGTTTGCTGGCTTTCACATACTCACGTCTTACAACTCTTGACATTAACAAGCACCTGGAGCTAGGGTCAAAGCATTGCCCTTGTAGGGGTTTAAATTACCATTGGCTACATGATTGCCCTGGGAATATGATCCAGATCTAAAGTGTAGTTTGGCATTGCATCATGCCTCCTGGTCATATCCACCAGATTACCCCTGTGTTTTTACATCAGGAAATCGAAATGGGTATTTGCTGTGCTGTTGGTATTTCCATATTGCAGTGTAGGAACGTTCCTGGGTCGTAACCTGTGGGTTGACATGATCACCCATAATGTCATGTGGTCAATACTTCACCTATGAAGTAGTGCTGGCTAGCTAGAAACATCAAGTAAAGTTCTAAAATCTCTGGTTCCTGTCCTGCAACTCCACTGTCCAAGTACTCAGTATTTTTTGCTGTCCCAATGAGGCAGCAGTTTTGTGTTTTTGTTTATATCCCTCTGATCATCTATATCATCTGAGTCCTTTCTTATGTGAGTCATATTTTATAGTATCATATTTGTTTTCTGTAATGTAATTTCAAACATTAGGGCTTCTCCTCCAACCTCTCCTCAATGTGCATGGTCTACTTCTCACCAGGCTGAATGTGATCAAAGGACTCTTGGTTCTCCCCCATCCCATCCATCTTATCCTGCTCAAATACCTCAGAATGTTGCTGATGCTTTAATGGTGTGTTCAAATTCTTACATGCTCACCATATACACTACATATATATGATACTGATTAAATGATTTATTCAGTGTCATCCTCCTGTGCCTGTGAACCAATATCCAGGCATACCACATCAGATTTCACGTCATGATTTTCAGAGAATGCATCATCTACACTCACCACCACCACCACCACCTATATTTCCTCCTCAATTTCATCCACCACCACCTTTTCCTCAGCTCAACATGCTACCATTACATCCAGTATTCCCACCTGCTCCTCTACCTCTGCCTCAACCCTTTCCTATTTCAGAGAATAGAGTGAATTATAATGACAGATTGTTGGAAGGATTCAATGCCACTCATCAAAATTGTCGTAACACAAGATTCAATCGTCACTCTTCTGTTGCTCAGTCTGCCAGTGCTCAATCTGGTCCTGCTCAACCTCCTCCTGCAATGCCAAATAATATTCAGCCATATCAACATATCATTGACTTCCAACATGATACAGCTCAAGAAAGACAACAGTAGGCTTTGTATCAGCAGGTGGAGCAGCAAAGATACTTGGAGCAGCAGAGACTACTATGGCAGCAGCAACAAGAGGCACTTTATCAGCAACAGCAGGAACAACAAAGATTATGGCAAATGCAACAAGCACTGCTGCATCAGGAGCAGCAGAGACTAAGGGAGCAGCAACAGCTACAGCAGCAGTAGCAGGAGATAGAGCACCAGAGACAATTGCAGCAGCAACTATTGGCACTACAATCTCAAGCTTTGCTCTCAGAAGCTCTTGATGAGCATAGTCAACACTCAGCAGAACAATATGAGCAAGATCAGGAGAGACAACAACAAAATAATGCTCATCCTGATTCTCCTCCTTCATCACCATCATCATCACCACCATCCTCACCATCATCCTTACAATCATCCTCACCATCATCTATACTTTCTCAAAGATTACCATCATCATCTACTGTTTCTGTTCCATCTGCTATTAGAACACCATCTCCAAGACTTCCTTCACCTCCTCCAAATCCAGATTCAGATCCAGATTCATCTGATTCCAGCTCTGAATCTGATAACTCTGATGGTTCTCAAAGTGGTAATGATCTACAACCTCCACGTTATGTTCCACCTGGTGGCAGACCATATGCTGAGCCTATTATACCTCACTCTCTTGGTCCTATGGATATTCAATGTTCCCACTGTCATGCTTTACATTTCATGTCAGAAAAGCCATCCAACTCCAGTATCCGAAATCCTCACTTTGGGATGTGTTGTCTTCAAGGACAAGTCAGTCTGCCCTTGGTACAAGAGTGGCCACATGTTTTGCAAGAGTTGTTTGATGATCCTCATGATCATAGAGAGTTCAAAAAGAAAATACACCAGTACAACAATACTCTTGCATTCACCTCTGTGGGCTCTGCCATGGACAATGATGCCATTCAAGGTTCTGGACCTGCATCCTTTCGTATTCATGGCACACTCCACCATCTCATGGGAGCTCTTATACCACCAGATGGATTGGAAGCTTCTTATGCTCAGTTGTACATATATGATCCACAAGAAGCAACTGATAGGCATGTTCAATGTAATCCTCAATTGAATGGTGCCATTTTGTTGGGTCTCCATAATACTCTCAGAGAAAGACATCCTTATGCTCCTCTTTACAAACAAGCCTATGAAATTATGAGGGTAAGTGGCCATCATTGATTTACAAATCAAATCAACTTACATATCACAATGTCATCCAGGCCAAACCTCCTGAGGAACATACTGATGTACGTGTAAGGCTTCACCTACAACGGAGTGCAGATGCTAGAAGATACAACCTGCATACTGTGGATGAAATTGCTGTGGTTGTTCCTGATGATGGTTCTCCGCATGTCAGAGCTGACCGTGACATTGTCATGCATCTCCAAGGGGGTGGTCTACATTGCATTAGCAACCTCCATCCATCCTATCTTCCACTTCACTACATTCTTTTCTTTCCACATGGAGAAGAAGGCTGGCATTTGAACATTCCCTTGCAAGATGCACATGGAAATCCACAGTGCTCCAAAAAAGTCACTCAGCTTCTCTGGTATGCCTACAGACTTCATGTATGCCCATCTCAAACAGAACCACAAAATCTCTTCAAGGGTGGTAGACTTTTTCAGCAGTTGGCCTGTGATGCTTGGGCTTCCATTGATCAGAGCAATCTTACCTGGGTTGCAAACAATCAGACAAAACTTAGAGCTAATCTGCATCAAGGATTGAGAGATCGTATGGATCATGATGGTCAACAGGACATGAATCAAATTGGCAGGGTCATCTTGCCTTCTACTCACAAGGGTGGCACTTGTTACATGCAACAACTCCTGCAAGATTCTTTGGCCATCTGTGGTGAATATAGGAAGCCAGATCTGTTTCTAACCATGACTGCCAATGAAAGCTGGCCAGAAATCACTCAGAATCTTTTTCCAGGTGTGTATCTACATTTCATTTGCTATCCAAGTCTGACCATCCATCTGACCACCAATCATAGGTCAAACTACTGTGGATAGACCTGATCTGGTTGCCAGAGTCTTTCATGGCAAGCAGCAAGCTCTTTTGAAGAAGATCAGAAATGGCTACTTTGGTCAGGGGGCTGGATTTGTCTACACCATTGAATATCAAAAGAAAGGACTACCTCACATGCACCTTCTGATCTTCTTGGAGGAGCAAGATAAAATCAGGATTGTGGAGCAGATTGATGATGTCATTTCAGCACAAATTCCTGATTCCAACCTTCACCCACCACTTCACTCTGTGGTCACTAAATGTATGCTCCATGGTCCCTGCTCTCCTCAAAGATGTCTTGAGAACAATGTGTGCAAGAAGCGCTTTCCCAAGCCTTATACTCCACACACCATCATCAAGGAGGATGGTTATCCAGACTATGCTCGCCCTGAAAATGGTAGAACCATTCAAAAGCATCAGGATGTCTTTGACAATAGACATGTGGTTCCTCATTCTAGAGAGCTTTTGGTAGAGTTTGACTGTCACATCAATTTGGAAGTCTGTGGCTCCATCAAGGCAGTCAAATATATCCACAAGTATATTTACAAAGGTCCAGATCATGCCACCATCCAAGCAGAAGGCCATGATGAGATTTGTGCCTATCTTGATGCCAGATACATCTCCTCTACTCAAGCATGCCACAATATCTTTGAGTTCCCTATGCACATGAAATGGCCTGCTGTCTATCATTTGCCCATTCATCTACCTGGCCAACAGTCTGTGGTCTTTTGTGCTGATGCTCAAATTGATCAAGTGGTCCAGAATGCCAAGGATACTAGATTGCTTGGGTGGTTCAAGGCAAATCAAGATCCTGATCTCATTGCTGCTGGAGCACATAATTCTCTATATCAGGACTTTTCAAGGAATTTTGTCTGGGATTCTCACCATGCTGTATGGAAGATTCATCAATGATACAAGGCCATTGGACGCATGTATGCTGCTTATCCCAATCAAGGAGAAATCTTTTATTTGCATCTTTTGCTCACTATGGTCAAAGGTAGAATTGATTGTGTTTATAATATATATGAATAATCACTAATACCTTGCTTTTATAGGTGCTACCTCTTATGAACATCTGAGGACTGTCAATGGTCATTTTTATGATTCCTTTAAAGAGGCCTGTCATGCACATGGTCTCTTGCAAGATGATAGAGAGTGGCTGTTATCTCTTCAGGAAGCTGCTCACTTCAGTACTGGTTTTCAGCTTAGGTGTCTTTTCATCATCATCTTGGTTCATTGTGGTCCTGTGGACCCTCACCATCTATAGGAAGCATCTAGAGATAATCTCTGTGATGATTTGCATCATTGCCTCATTAATGTTCTTCATATTCCTGAACCCACTCAAGATCAAATGACTATGGATTGTACCTCATAGCCAAAGACCTCAGAAGACATGGAAAATGCTTGCAGGACTTTCCACACATGCCTTTACCACAGGGAAATTGGGGTCTTCAGGAAGGGAACCAGCTCATCAATGAACAGCTCCAATATAATGTCCAGGAGTTGCAGCAATTTGTTTAAAGAGACCTACCCACTCTTAATCCTCAACAAAGAGCTCTTTATGATGCAGTCATGAATAGTGTCATACACTCCCTTGAATCTCCATTCTTTCTTCACAGTGGTGGTGAATGTGGCAAGACCTATCTGGCAAACCTTATTGCTGCTTCAGTTCATGCAAGGGGTGAAATTGTTCTCTGTGTTGCTTCAACTGCTCTGGCCTCTCTTCTTCTTCCTGGTGGTCGTACAGCCCACTCTCGCTTTAAGATTCCCATTCCCATCAATGAACAAAGTACTTGCAACATTAAGAAGGATGATTTTCTTCATCAACTCCTTCAGCAGACCTCTCTTATCATCTGGGATGAAGCAGGCTCTCAACATCATTATGTTTTGGAATGTGTGGATCATACTTTGAGGGACTTGCTCAATAGAGAACGTCCATTTGGAGGCATCACTCTTTTGCTCAGTGGAGATTTCAGGCAAACACTGCCTGTTATTCAGCATGGATCAAGAGAGCAGATTGTTCCAGCCACTCTCACTCACTCCAATCTTTGGCCTCTCATGAATGTTCACTATCTTCATCAAAATATGTGACTTGGCCAAGATCCAGAATGTGATGAATGGGCACAGCAGCTTCTTCATATAGGTGTCACTGATGGAGATCTTGAGCTTCCTGAACACATGCATTGTGGTGATGACATGCCAGCTCTCATCAATGCCATGTACTCTCAGCTTCTCATAGAAGACCAACATCTTTCTAATCAATACTTTCTGGATCGTACCATCCTCAATCCCAGAAATCTTCAGGTCCATGAAATCAATGCCACCATCCTAGACTCTGTTGCACCTCAGGAGAAGCTTACCTTTCTTAGTGCAGACTCTGTCACTGATCAAGAATATGACTATGTTCTGCCAGAAGTACTTCATACTTTCAACCCTTCTGGATTTCCTCTACATCAACTGGAATTGAAGATTGGAGCACCACTCATGCTATTGTGCAACCTGAATCTTATTCATGGTCTCTACAATGGAACCCACTTGAGGCTGGTTAGATCTACTCAGCGAATCTTGGAATGTTGTATATTGGGTAGAGATGGTGGTGACAACGTTGTTATGATTCCTAGAATGGCCCTTGACTCTGGCATGAAAGATTCTCCAGTTCCATTTCATTGCTCCCAATTCCCTGTTCATCTAGCCTATGCCATGACCATCAACAAGGCTCAAGGTCAAACAGTCAAGCATGTTGGTCTCAATTTAAACATTGCTGTTTTCTCTTATGGACAACTCTATGTGGCACTCTCATGCTGTACTCATCCTAGAAACATCAAGGTTGTCTTTCCTGATGATTAAAGAAATACCAAAACCACAAATGTAGTTTGGAATGAAGTATTTAGAAACTTGGAACTATAGTTTGTATCATGTTGTACTGATGTAGAAAATCTCTGATTACACTTCTATGACTAACTACATATGTGTGATTGACAATACTTACCACTAATGTGTGACTGACAACCTTATTGACAATTTACTATAGGTACACTCTTCACTTTTTAGAGTGATGTAGGAATTTCCAACATGAAAAAATAAAAAACACCACTGACTTCCTTCTACCCTGGGCCAACGGCCCAAACTTGGGTCCACCTACTGTGCTAGTGACCATATGGGATACATAGTCATTTATTTGGAGAATCTCCAAAGTAGACTGCAAGTTGGAAGACATGCTGGATATACTGGAAGAGATAAAGGGCAATGTTCGACTGTTTGATGGTCAAAGATTGAGGGTCAAGGTGAGCAAGGTAAGGGAGTGGTACAGGTCACGCTTTGGGCTCCCCTGAGATTATATGCTCAACCCAGCAAATTAACAACCTGCTTCGCGACTTGTTTGGAAGGGTGAATGATGTATGGTCTTCCAATATTTAACAGTTGTGCAACACAGCATGGAGGCATAGTGTGGCGGAAGGCAATGCAAAAGCATCTTTGATGGCACATACAGTAGAGAACAAAGTCATTGCGTACATGACACCACAACAGGATGAGGCTTTGCAGCCAAACAGCTTTCATGCCAGATCATGATCGCATCACCTTCTTGTCTGAAACACAGCAAGAAGCCAAGGAATTCCATCACATGGTATTCCTATCATTGTTCATTATGTTTACAGCACTCCTATGCATGAAACTTTGTTATCCACTTAAGCATCAATCATGATTAGCGCCACGTCCCTGGCTGCACTCAATCTCAGGTACTCATGAGTGGGGTCACAGTATATTCTGCCTGTCAACATGTATCCAATCATTTATGCTGGCATTAACCACAAGGTCATTTGACCATGGAGTGATACCCTCGAGTGATGCACATTTTGAACCTAGCCATAATCTTATGAAAATGGTTGGAATTTTTTTTGTTAGATGGTAGAAATCAGCATTGCCTCCTAGCCAATGAGATGGAACTCACCCTTATTCAGAGCCACCTGATTTTGGTGAAGGAGCTGTGAAGGTGATGCTGGGAACCACCATTGCTTCTGCCAGTAGTCATCTGAACCATGATCATCAAGAAGCCTGAGGGTTGGATGGATGGTGGAACCAGGACATCATGAGGTAGTTCCACTCAAGAATATGAAGCAATTGCTTCATGGGCTTTGTTGAAAGAGCCCAAGCCAGGATGAGAGACCATGGAGATAATAGTCTTGCAACAATGTCTGTCTAGAAACGTCTGCTCTACTGACTTGCAATGCCTCAGTCTTCTCTGAGATGTGATCATCAGGAAGTCCATCGTGGCATAAGTGGGCCAACATTGAGGCTATGACAGCTGAGGGTCAGATGGATGGTGGAACCAGGATATTGTGAAGCAGTCCAATTTAAGAATCTGGGGCGATTGCTTTGTGGGTTCAATCCAAAAAGCATGAGTCAGGATGATAGACCATCTAAATAATAGCTTACAACAAGGTCCACCCAGAAATGTCTGCTCTACCAACTTGCGACACCTCAGTCCTCCTTGATCTCTGTGCTTCCATACTCCCCAAATGTTCGTCTGCTGGAGGTTTGTCTTATCACAAGATCAGATCCTTGAACAGGATTCTTGCACCCCTCTCTACATTAGTCCCTTCCTTTTTGCTGTTACCAAGGAATGGACATGCTTACCATGTTATGTATTCCCTTCTCTGATCCTTCTGCTACTGTGCAAACAGAGCGAAGAATCGAACACCAAGCTCCAGTGATAGAGACCATCCTTTGACACACTCTCCATCCCCAATCAGGACTGGGATGGGGTCTTCACTGATGCCTGCGAATAAACAACCTGGTGGCATCAAGACTCGCTGGGAACAAAGAAAAATGGATAGGCTTTCTGAGTGATCAAGAAACTGGTGCAAGGCCATGCAAGAGAATCTTCATTAATGCACAGTGAACAAAGCCAGTGATTGAATTATTATGTATGATACAGCACAGGGCATTTGTGTCAAAGGGTTCATGGTGTCCCAGTACCAGTCACATTACCTCCCAAGTCCTGACATAGCAAGGAGCCTTGTCCGAATGCACCCTCTCTATGCCCACACGTATTCAGTGCGAGTGGAATCACTTGCTTTTGCTTTCTGAATCCCTTCTGTGTGCAACATGCATTTGTGAGGTTCAAAGTCACCCAGGAGAGGATGACAGTATGAACACATGCCCAGTGCAAGCTGGCCTCCAAAAGAAGCGTGCCTTGAGGGCAACAGTATTGATATCGCTTTAGACACTCATCCCTAATTACAGTAAGCTGCAACATCGCTGCCATTTTTACTTCTGATTTTCAACTTGGGAAGTGCCAGCTGACACTGGCAGAAACCTTGCTTGTCGGCTGCATTTCAGTTCAGAAGACATTAAAAAAGTGGCAGGTATAAATTTATTGCACAATGAGAGGCAAGCTATTAACTGCATAAAGTAAGGTATTAGAGCCCTATTAAAGAGTGTGTAAATGATTGTGATGTTGTGATGAAGGAATGTGGTATCTGTGATATATTGACCAAGAAAAGAAAATCTAGAAGGTGTGGCACTTCTTGTTAGGAGATGCAGCTGGGTCAACATAAAGACTAATTTTACGCTTTCTCAGAGCCCCCCCCCACAGTTGAGCATGGCGGTGAAGTGATGCATATCATCTGGATGTCTGCAGTGAAGACATCATTGCCTACCTCACTCTTCTTTCCTGTGATGGACCAATGAGACATGTTGAAATAGATCTCCACCAATGCCTCCTCAAGAGTGCGCCTATATGCATCAGGTTCAATGAGTTTCCCTTGCAGGTTATAGGCAGGGATTGGCACAATGCAGTGGGTTTCACCAAGTGACAACAGCTCATCATGAGTGTCTTCATCAGTAAGAGGCCAATTTTCAAGTGAGAAAGCAGCTGCATAACAGATGCACATGGTTGATGAGGGATGGTGAGATTTCTCCAACACCTTCGGTTCAGTCAAGTGCAGTAGCACCACATGGGGATGTTATGCACTGACAGAAATGAAGGTCCAAGGTGGAGTGGAGCAGAGCTGTATGACTGAAGTTGACCAGAGCTCAGCTGCTGCCTAGATGGGCGGAAACAATTGTATTTACTTGTACAACTGGAGT
>JBBPNN010001194.1:0-11364 GCA_038090935.1 Hortiboletus campestris
GAGATGAGATCATCGGTTCGCCCGTGCGCGAGTACGGTGACGTCCCGGGAGCGACGTCCGGTTACACTGTGCCTGGACACAGGCCCCCGACGCCTGTCATGGACAACCCGAGCGACGAGCTCGATCGGGAGCTCGCAAGAGCACAAGCTGGAAAACACTGAGCTTGCAACAGAGCACTCATCAACTGAGTAAACTCGAGATTCGATGCATGTGTGTCGGTGATGACTATATGGCGGATGGAGAGATGGAATGGGATGGAAATATACCTCCTCGTAGATCGTAAGACCGCTTTGCTTTTATGCTCATCAATGATATCTTGTTTTGTTGGTTGTTTGTAATCGATGCACCTAGAGAACATTGCCATGACTTTTGGGTCTGGTGTGTACATGGCTAAAACTCGAAACTTGAAGATCCGGATCTCCGTGCTGGGGTATGTATCCACATCTCAGAGATAAAAACTTCAAAGTTGCTTCAAAGCCACACTAGCAACGAGTGTCACAACCCACTCAACTCTTAGTTGGCATACAAAATACTTCCTTGCGTTGGACTACAGTGCCACCCTAAAGGTATGCAAGTAGAAGATATTCTGCCATCTCCATGCCACAACCCAACCGAGATCTAATAGTTATATCGGCAAATCTAGCTGTTGCCAATGGATGCTTAGGCGACTCCAGACTCGGAAGCTCGCAAGGAAGAAAAAAATGACCGAATGACGCGGACTGTCACTTTGCGTGGAGTCGTGGTACGGCCGTACGTCTTTGAGGTTTCATTTATGTAAAGCGGCTGCCACTGTGGCCCAGGTGCGTATCAACGAGGTGATCGCCAGATTCGCCAATGCTATGGACACTGTCCAGGAAGTTCTCTAGAACCTAAAAAAAACACGTTCGCTCATGCTAGCCACGACTCGGACGGACCATGTGACGACTACCGTGGCAGACCCACATTGATGCATCGACTCCGACTCCGAGGAACCGATCGGTGCGTTTTCGTTTTACATTCTGCACCGTGTGGACCACGCAACCTCATGTCTACCACTTCGAGTTTGATGCAAGTCCTAGTATCATTCCCCATACTAGTATAACAGATAGTAGGTAAAGCACATGGTACATAGTTCGGACGCATGAACAAGGGCAACCATGACGCAAGCTAACCACGTCATCGTGACATCGACCGAAAGGAAGAGGATATAATATAAAGGCACACCGACTATAAGGGTACACCGACGAGCATCACCTAACGTATAACATCTTGGAGAGAAGGAGAATGGAGGCGAACGTGGACGTGGAGGGACACGATAGAAATTTCTTTTTCTTGTAAAAAAAACGACAAGAACAGGATGGCAAGTGATGGATGCAGCAAACTCGGAGGACGTCACGCCATGATCCGATCGATGTCCGTCAGCGATGCCTTGATGCTCTCGACGAAACAGTTGATCAGGGGTTGATAGTCGCCTTCCCAAGCCTGCTTCGAGGTAACAAGGACGTGTGTTCAACAGAGTACCCAACTTGAAATAGATGCGCGCTCACCGTGTTCATACTCTCGTAATACACGCCTCGCCACATCGGCAAGATACACACCGGCGGGAAGCCGTGGCGAGCGAGCGGGATGGACGATAACAGCCTCGCCATTCGTCCATTTCCGTCCTGGTATGGTTCGATGGGGGATGAGCACGATAAACATGAGGCCGAGAATAAGAAGACGCTCACGTCAAAAGGATGACAACGCGTAAAGGTAACGTGGAGCCACGCGGCAGTCGCAAACGGATTCCGCCAGCGCGCGATGTATTGCTAGATGCAGATGCAATCAATAAGCACGTCCAGCAAACGAAAATGAAGGAGACACACTCTCCCCATCTTGCAAATGTAGTCCAACTGCTGGTCTACCAACTCGGCCGGACAAAACGCGAGGTTATACTGTTGACTTCGCACCACGGCCGACTTTTGAGTAGCCTGTCTCGTAAGGCCAGCGTTGATATAGTGCACTGCACCAGTGTACCTGCCACCGTCGACGATCTGAACCTTGGAGGAGCGCATGATCTTCTTGTGGATCTCCTTGATGTTCTCGGTCGTCAGCTGCTCGACGCGATCGGTAAGTTGCAGAACTGATGTGTATGCCTAAATTTGGACACGATTTTCCATTTCACAACATTTGGTTGAGGTGAGCGGAGATGAGAAGGTGTATGTCAGTCGACAGACTATAGGGGAGGATGGCAAGGCACGTACCTCGTCGATATCGAGCAAAGAGTTCACGAGTGCTTCGGGATCCTTCATTTCGCTTGCGGCTGCAAACTGGACGAGAGAAGGGATGAACCCATATCGCGTTAATGCCTCGATGGACTACGAGCAAGGTCACTCATGTTTCCCGAGAAACGACAAACGCTGGCGCTGGCGCACCTCGGGAGTGAGCTCACAAAATTGATCGAGATGTATGGCCTGCAGCCAGTTATAGTTGAGCAACTGTCTCTGAGTCGTGGACGTCCGCCAGGTATTGAGGATATCGGGAGCAGAGGGGGGAAGCATTGGCCACGAGAATGGATTGGCGAACGCGCGCGCGTGTTTCCAGTTTTGGAAGAACCGTAAATTATCACTTTTGAACGCTAGGTGAAGGGGAATAAGGGAGACAAGAGGTATGGGACGGTCAGCATGCGATCTGTGTGATCACCTAGATTCTGTGCGAAAGCTCACCATCTCTTTCTGCTTCCCCTTGTGCCTGGCTCCGGAGCTTGGAGACGAAGTCTGCAAACGATGCGCACTGCGGACCCGCATCGATCGAGTGAAGCACCTATTCATCGGGATCACGGTCGTCCAGACCACACGTCACACACAACACCACGGTCCACATAGCCACGCATCACACGCACCTCATCATACAGCTCTAGGGCGGTACTGAGTGACCCTCCGGTGGCACGCACGTCTGCGACCCTGACCTGAAAGAATGGGACTGGGAACTTGGGGAAGTAGTAGTCCTCCCAAGCGAGCGCGAGCCGGCGGAGGCATCGTTCGACGTCAGAAGGGTCCGATGCGTTGTGGAGACGAGAGATAAGGTCACAGAGGGCTTGGGCATCATCCCGTGGCACGATCTCAGGGAGGACCTGTCCCATGGGGTGTGCGTAGAAGGCAGTAGAGGACGGATGGGAGAGGGGGATGGCGATATGGGATCGAGGTCAAGGCGAAGACGGAGAAGAGGACATCAGACGACGTACGACAAGTTCCGGCACAGTGGTGTAGTCCCAGCCTGCGATATGCACTGGCGCTAGCTGGGAACAGTGGAAGGGTACGTGGAAATCTGAATCCACGTCCATCGTCGTTGGGGGACCGACGAGTATGGTGGCGTCGAGAGGTTGTAGGGGAATGCGAAATACGATTACAAGCGCCGACGACGAATGACGGGAGGCGGACCAGCGCCACACCAAAACGAGTACCGTACGACTGGGAATTGAAGACTTGCACCTGAGATGGTACTTATCCCAGACCCAAGCTTGAATGCGGGAAGAAACGGGGTTATTAGAGCCCAGATACCAGCGCCGCTAGCCAAGTCTCGACCCAGCCAGTCCAATCTAGGATCTCCAAGTGCGCGGTGTCTCCTAGGACGAGAAGTAGCCAAATCGTCCATATCAAGTAGAGCGGCCGGGCGCACCGTAGTTGTTTTCCACACGTGACGCCTCGCTTCATTGACAGGGTGACCACATGCCCAACGCCCATCATTCTCAAGCTAGGGTCAACCCCAGATGGGCCTATCCGATCAGTTTCGCCGTAAAACCCTAAGCCTAGAACGGAAGCCGCATGCCATCCTGGACAACGATCGAGTTTGAAAAATGTTCGGCTTCGACTCTGCACAACCATTCGCAGCGCGACGAACGTGCCACGATTCGTCGAGTACAACAGTGACCACTGCGATACCCAAGTACCATGTGTGTGTGTGGGCGATCGTGAATTTTCCAACTTACCTGTGCGTTTAATGTCCGCACATCCTGAGTGACATCGGCTGACAGATGTCAGCGGGCCGACTTGCCTGTGCAATCATTAATTGTGCACCGTGCACCTCGTTGCGCTGAGAATTGATTCCATTACAGCGCCTGGCCGTTGAAGAAGCATCCAGATTCTGGAGGGCGTTGTGTGAAAACGCGACACGTCCCCATGCGAACAATTATTGTTGAAAGGAGGGTTTTGACTACGCGCCATACGATCGGCTACAACTTGCTTTCCTGGTCGATGATAATACCTGGCCAGTCACAAAATGTCAAAGCGTCACGCCCTGCCGAACCTACACTCCGCTCAGCTGAGTGTACACAGCAGCGATGCACGCTGCACGTTCGAAGTACGAGTAACATTATTGGGCTCTGAGCGGGTCACTGGCCTCACCCGATATCGCCCATGGCATCCCAGATAAGGAGTCGCCGAGGCGTCCCGATGCACGCGTTGTGCTCGAGAGGAAAGAAACGGGTTGGGAGCCGACTTGGCTGGGCTTGACACCATCATGACTTCTTGTCACACAAATTTCAATGAAAACTACTAGTACACGGATCGATGTCGTTCAACTTCGTACTAGATGATATCGATGATTAGTTACTATGGTTGGCAAAATTGTGTGTTGTTGTAAATTTGAAAATCTGACCAGGTATGTGATAAGCGAAAGTAATTACCAGTCGTGCTACATGTTTTCATATCCAAGAGAACTTCCATCTAATTTTCCTCTGGGTTCGGTGTGCCAGCAGACGCAGGTGGTGCCTTGACGGCCCGTACGAACGCCCTCACCTTTTCTGCATCCTTTCCCGTTCCGTCCTCCCTCTCGACGCCTCCGCTCACATCCACCGCCCACGGCCGCACCTGCGCGATCGCCTCGGCCACATTCAACGGTGTCAGTCCGCCCGCAAGGATGAGCGGCATACGCATACGCGCACGACGAGGGGTATCCAGCTCAGCATCATCCGCATCCGCATCCACGCTGCGCCCATCCTCGTCCTTGTCTTCTTTTCCTCCATCCTCGTCCGCATGTTCATCTTTGTGGTACGCTTCAACGATTTTAAGCTCTTGCGCGTGCGCGTGGTGTTCGTCGTCGCCACGCTCAACATTCACAGGCTCCACCTCGCCGTTGTTCAGTTCGCCCGCATCCACCAACGCACGCGCACGCGCCCAGTCAATCGTTTTTCCGCTCCCCCCACTGAGTCCATCCGCGCGCTGTGCATCCAGCAACACGAACGCGTGCAACCCGGGGCGCGTCATATCGAGCAGACCGTCCGTCTTTGCTACGACCCCATTGGCGTCCCCGGTGCCGGCGCTGACGTGGAAGGCGCGCACGACAGGCACGCCGACGAAGCGTGCCCACTCGATCGGCTCCGCCCCGTGCAGCTGCACGAGATCCAATCCCACGCGCGCGACGGTCTCCTGCACGACATGGAGCGGCGTGTCCTGGAACACACCCACGAGCAACGGGCGGCGGTGTGCGAGCGTACGTACGAGTCGGCGCGCGTGCGTCGCGAACCAGGGCGCGTTCCCGACGTCCCGTTCCACCGCCGCCTCTGTTTTCGTCGCACCCCCTGTTTCAGTTCCGTCCCCTGTCTCTGTCTCTCCTTCTGTTCCTGTTTTCGCCTCGACGTCGGCGTTCACATTTTCGCTTGGAGGTGCGTTCGGCGAGGAACGGAAGGCATGGACAGCACTCGCGATCGAACGTGCAACGTCCACCGGGATGTACCGCTTGCTCGACGGGACGAAGATGAGGCCGAGTAGGTCTGCACCGGCTTCAGCCGCCACCAACGCCTCCTCTGCGCTTCTGATCCCACAGATCTTCACCAATACCTGCCTATCCCCGTCCTCTCCCTCCGGCAACGGCCAATCCAGCAAGTGGTGGATAAACGCCCGTGGGTCCTCGGCGCGCATGAGTGCCTCGCCGACAAGTACCGCGCCAACACCCTCTTTGGCATACCCTCTCACGTCATCGGGTCCACTGATCCCACTGAGCGCACAGAGAACGACGTCACCCGACGCCATGTCTGCAAGGCGGCTCGTCGTACCCATGTCGACGTTGAAATTGTGCAGGTTACGGTTATTCACGCCAATGACCTTGGCGCCAAGCTCGAGCGCGACGCGCATTTCGTCCGTGGTATGTACCTCGACGAGAGGCTCCATCCCAAGCGACAAGGAATAAGCATACAAGGCGCGTAGACGGACGGGCGGGAGCATGGCGACGATGAGGAGGACAGTGTCGGCGCCCCACAAACGGGCCTCTGCGATCTGGTATTCGTCGAGGACAAAGTCTTTGCGGAGGATAGCAGGACGGTTCGGGAGGGCGTCGATGGCCTGACGAGCGAGGCGCATGTCGAGGAGGGAACCCTTGAACCAGGTGGGCTCGGTAAGGACGGAGATGACAGCTGCGCCAGCGAGGGCGTAAGTGAGCGCTTGGTGTGCCGCGTTGGCGTTGGGTGCAATGTCGCCTTTGGATGGGCTCGCGCGCTTGATCTCGGCCATGAGGGAAGGAGATCTGGCCTTGAGGCGCGGAACGAGAGACACAAGCGGCGGGGCGAGGTGGAGGGCAAGAAAGGCGTCGAGATCGCGTGGCGAGGCACCGGGGAGAGACTTGGCGTGCTGGACGTCCTTGAGGCGCTGTTCGTAGATGCGTTCGAGGATGGTGGTCGCTTTGGTTTTCAGTTCGGCTGCGTTGTCGACTCTTTGGGCGAGAGCGTCGTAGGGGAAAGGGGGGAGAACATTGTCAAAGACGAACGCATCTGGGTTTTCTTGCCAGGTGCCGCCTTTGAGATTAAGAAAGTTGCGGAGAAGGGCGTCGCCGCCCTCTGAAAGAATACTCTCGGGGTGGTATTGAACTGCTTCGAGGACGAACTCGCGATGACGGACGCCCATGATGACGCCGCTTTCTTCGGTCACGCAAGTGACCATGAGGTCCTTGGGGAGCGTTTTCAGAGTGGCGCTGAGGGAGTGGTAGCGAGTGGAAGGGATGCTCTGGGGGATGCCCTTGAAGCACCCTCGGTCGTCGTGTCGGATGGAGCTGAGCTTGCCATGTTTGATCTCGCCTGCATAGCTGTTGTCGTCGTCGTTGCGTCAGCGCACGTGTGTCTAGTGTAGAGAAAAAGAGAACACGAACCCGATCGTACCGCCGTACACGTCGACGATACACTCGAGACCCATGCAGACCCCGAGAACGGGGACCTTGCCGGCAAAGTACCGGACGGCATCGCGAGAGATGCCCGAGTCGGTGGTGGGGTGACCGGGACCGGGGGAGATGATGAGGGACTTGATGTCGAGCTGGGGCAGGGCTGCGGCGGGTATGGCGTCGTTGCGGATGACGGTGACGCGTGCGCCGAGAAGGCAGAGTTGTTGGTAGAGATTCCACGTGAATGAGTCAAAGTTGTCGATGAGCAGACAATCGACTGGTTTGGCGAGTGCGGGCGGTAGAGACATTGACGCGGTCGTGGTGGTGGTCGTCGTCGTCGCCGTGGTCGTGGTGGAGGACATTATGGACGCTGAGACAGTGGGCTAGTGACTATGATTATACAGGTGATCCGATCTGTCTGGCAATCCGAGAAAGGCGGTGCCAAGGCTTCCATTTGATTACTCGCAAACCAAGTGACTCGACCGTGTTTATGTGATGCGGTCAGACTAGCTCCAATCCCACCAACATTACCAGCGCGCATCACAAGCAAGCAGTTCAGAGATCGTATCAGCCAGCCTACTGCCTTTTTGCCGACTCCCAACGTTATCTCGGTTCAGCCACTTTGGTCCCCGAAACCCTGACCGTTCGGAGAGTCTCGGACAAAGAATCTGAAACCGGATATCAACCAAAATCAATTACCGGGTCGTCGGCATCGCTGGCAGCACGGACGCTTACCCGTGTATGCCGCAGACGCAGTCGACATCAACAGCACGCCCGGTCCTCCACGCTTCTAATTTCCTATTTGTGCGCCAATACCGGAGCGCGACCGGCTTTCGTTCCCAGCTTGATCCCGGAGAGTGACCGCGACGAAAAGTAGTGAGCCTCCAGCATTCATTCTTGATCAGGCATTAGAGTCGATCAGATAGGCTCACCTCCAAAGACACACTCGCAGGCGACTCTATCAACCTCCCGGCGGACCCATCCCACACGTACCGCAACCCATCCTTTGCAACAGTATCCCAAGAGAACGTCTCCACATGCGCTGCCAACCACGTCGCCCGTTTGACGTTGATGGGAGGACCGCGGCCCTGGACGCGCAGCTCCACCAATGCTGTAAACGACTCATCGTCGGCGACGTCCATCAGCGACACGGACGCCGCTTGGGTCTCTCGTGACTGGACCAGAGAGATCACGTCTCTCGCGCTAAAGTGGTCGCAATCGACGATTCGGAGATGCGAAAGGGACATGGGTGCGGCGTCCCCGTGCAGTCGTTCTAGAAACGAGCGGGACATTTTCGGACAGCTGATCACGGTGAGACTCTCTCCGTTCCATCGGCAGACGAGGTCTTCTATCTCCGCACTCGGGTCCATGGATGCGAGCGTGAGGTTGGTGGATGAAAAATGAAAGTTGGTATCTCGAAACCCGTGGACGGTACAGTCAACGATGGTGATGTCTGCCCGTAGGCTGCTTCCCACGGGCGCGCGCGTGAGAATGCCTCGTAGAGCTGTCTCGCCGGTAACCCTGCGGAAGCAGAGGACTACAGGTCTAAGCAAGAGTAGGTTTGGGTACGGTGCATTGTCGCCGAAATAAATATCCTCGACCGTCAACTCTCGTATCAATGGAAAGAGGTCGATCACCAATAGGAACCTGTACAAAGAGACGACATTTCCGCCGGAAGCGGCATCACCACAGATTGTTAACGATGTCATGTGTCCGAACCACCTCGCGAGACGAGGATGGGCCATCAAGGGGTTCTTGAGAAAGTGACCACTGAGCGTGACGTGCCCAAGGAAAGGAACCTCGAGTATCCCCTCGTATTCATGGCTGTTTCCAACGGGCAGCCGCTTGGACGACCGAGAGACGAGGCGGGCGTCGGAGCGGCTCTTGAACGAGAGCACCTTGAGATGTTGGGCACGTCCACTCTCTCTCCAGAGTGCGGGTATTGAGGAACTATGCTCCACGTCGAACGAAAGCGACCACATGTGGTTGATGTATGGACGGAAGAGTTCCATGGCACGACCAATACTTTTGCGTTCCGACTCGTCTGTCTCGGACGTGCCCCGATGTCGCGTTACGATGACTTTCAAGGGACGTTCGCCCGCCCATTGGAGCGTGGTGCGGGCTGCGTCCAACGATGTCGCGATGGCGTCTATTGTGATAACCAAGCGTGTCCAGTAGACGGGAATGGTTCTCAAGATCCGAAACCACCAGAGGCACACGCAAGCGAGTGAGTATGGGAAGAGCGAAGGGGACAGCGGGTCCTCGTCGAGCCACAACGCCGGACTGTCCCCATCGACGCCATCTTGTGAGCCAACGCAGGATTCGAACACGAAATAAAATATTATCCGGACGATTTCGGTCGGGAGAGAATGTGGACCTGTGGACTGCGACTCGGAAGAGACTTGTCGAGTGACGCTGAGCGCTGGTGTCGAGTCGTGCGTTGACCTGTGGGGTGAGGAGATGGAGATGAGGTTGGAAAAGGCCACGATTGCGCTGGGTGGTTTCGTAGTCGAGTCCGCGTGGTCTATGGTGCAGCCGAGCGCATTGGCAGGCTGTGATGATCGTTATCACTGACAGAGCGTTATCGAATGAACTGTGGGACTCACCACGAACGTGCGTGCAACTGATGAAGAATCCATGTTAGCCTCTGCTAGCTCTGGTTGACTCCAAGTCGCTGTTGGGTTCAATATCACGACGTTGGCAGGCTGCAAAGGGAACGAATGAGAGCTAGTGAACGCTCTACACTAGTAGTTGATGAGTAAGTGCTCGCTCTCACACTTAGGGGCAAGGCTTATGTAAATGTCCCAAACCAGACCTCGGTAAATGTACAGCGTGAGGCCCGGAAGCGAGTGCTATCACCATCTGGACATCGCTCCCCCGAGTCGTCCTTTGCAGTCGTATCCCAAGCAAACCTCCTCACATACTTGGCCAACCACTCCGACCCGCTGGCACTGATCGACGAAACGCAGCCACGAACGTGCAGCTCGACCAGTACTAGTGCAGTTGCGACGCGCTGATAGTTTTACCTGACCGAGACCCTGCCCATGTCGCTCTCCCCATCACGAAAGCTGGCGTTTCGGAACTTTCCTTGAAACACCATCTTGTGACGTCGCGCGCCAGGTTCAGGGATATGACGAAGGAGCTTTTGATGCTTCTGCGGGAACTCTGGGACACGGTCGTTTCCCCAATCGTGGAAGTCCTTCAGGAGTGCCATCCCAGTCGATCGCGCATCCGGTGGTGCTCGACCGCTGAGTTCTCCCTTCTTCCATTACATGCTGCCGGATCGTTAGGAATGGCCAGTCGATGTTCTCCGATCTCTGCATTTCTTCCTATACACCGACCTTGGCAGCCCTCATTGGTGCTCGTCAGAAAAGACCATTGTTCCCTTCCACTGAACGGCGTCGTTTTTTGGTCGTAGGGCAGGCGCAGGCTCCAGGACAGAGCGAACTTGTTGCCGTGAACGTTGAACTGTCCAGCATATCGCAGCGTATCGGGTCTGCTACAACGCTTGCTTGCGTTCAAGATCAAGACGACGCATCGCCAAAGTCGCTGAGGAATTAGGCACGAACGAGTTTGTTCACGTTGCCTGCCATGGGATTCCAGATCGGAGACGTCCGTTCGAGTCCGGGTTTGCTTTGAGTGACGGACTTTTAACGGTCGAAAAAATCATGCAATACGACTTGCAGAACGCGCGGTTTGCGTATCTGTCAGCGTGTCATATGACTGTTGGAGACGAAGAGAGTCCGGACGTGGCCATCCATCTTGCTGCAGCCATGCAGTTCGCCGGATTCAGTTCCGTGATTGAGACGATGAGGGCTGTGGATGATGAGCATACAAACGAGATCACGCCGAGGTTTTATAACCACATGATGGATGAGTCTGGTTATCTGGATCACACACGGGCGGCACTGGCATTGCACAGGACAATGAGTAGTCTTCGTTCGAGCGAGATACCCCTCGATCAACGGATCCTGTACATCCATATCGGTGCCTAGCAATTTCTGCTCTCCGGTGAGTACGGATTTTCTGTGCGCGTGACTACTGAGACCGACATACCTACAGTTGTGTTTACCGTAGGATCATGTCAGTATGTAATCCCAATGTAGTCATTTACAACAATGTATTCGTAAAGGATCGCCTTTGCTTCATTAGATGGATTCAAAGTTCCGGTCTTATATGCCCAGTTACCAATGGAACTTGACGAGAAATGTGTGAACATTATGTAATATAAAGCCCACCTACAAGTTTGAGCTCCGAACG
>JBBPNN010001195.1:0-11350 GCA_038090935.1 Hortiboletus campestris
GCCCCCCCCCCCCCCCCCCGCGGGGGGGGTTGTGAGGATTGTATTTCATCTTCATTGCTGACAGTGTGGGGGAAAGTGGAGTCGCATCGGATAACTTCTCTTCAATCCTGCGGTATTATCGCGTTTGAGGGGTTTCTCGAAGGGCACAGCCGTCCTACGCGTCGCGTACAGCATATTCGTTTTCCGCCGTAAGTCAGCTGAGGAACCCAACGTCGAGTGATAGGCAGAAAGTGTTGTCCGACTTTACTTTTATGGTTAGAGCATCACGTAAATTCCCCCCATTTGTGAAGTGGCCAACCAATCAGAGCTCAGTTTCCTTCTTACGGGTGCGTGGCGCAGCATGTAGGCGTCATTAATAGGATCCGAAGGTGCTGTGGCCTCGGTGGCGATCAACAACTGTCTAACCTGGCAGGAAGTTCCGGCATGTTTGTAAGCTCTCCGTGATGAGATTCATTATTAGTATGGTCGGATGGTGTGGCCGGGCCCCGGCATCGGCGACCAAGCCCAACTGTCTGATCTGAAACACGGAGTCAAATCATCGAAGCGATCGGTGGAACACTATAAAAGCCGTAGCCGCTGTCCATGTATCCAGTTCTTGCTTCTGCAAACGACTTCAATTGAGCCCGGTCCTTGAAGCTTACCGTTGAGAGATTATCGATTAGCGTTTGGCGGTTAAAGGTGCTGAGACAGCAACGCCTACTGATATCACCGTTTAACGTTATGGACGATTGGCAGGTTTAAAGCCGCGGACAGGGGCCTCAAGCTCTCCCTTCGGAAAACAACATTAGAACTACTTCAAGTCTGCGACCATCCATACCACACTGAGACTGCCGTCTCTGAACTCCGTACGTCGTCGAGCAATTATCATGGTGGCGCCGTGGCGGATACTTATCCCATTCCTAGTGCGGGCTTTTCTTTCTGGTCGGCAAACCCTGCCAAATGACGAACCACGAGAACGTACATTCGGTTTCATATGTGCCAACATTCGACACGGATCCGACCACTCTCACAGCGTGTGCGGATGAAGAGACCATTAGACAAAACTCATATGCTAACAGGAATTCCCCTTCCTTCATTTTTCGCCTTCCAACCGAGATCCTTGAAACAATATTTATCCACTGTGCTCGCGACTATCATAGCAAGGTCAGCGGTCTTCGCACTCCGACTGCGCCTCGTTGGGTCAACGTCTCGTACGTTTGCCGTCATTGGCGCAGCGTCGCTCTGAATTGCTCCACTCTTTGGACATATCTTTTTGTGACATCACGGCGCTGGATGGAGGAATTATTGGCGAGATCGGGGCAGGCACCACTGAAGCTACACGCGAATACAGATTCAAGTCATTGCGATCCAACGTTTTTGGAGTTGGGCATAGTGGAGCAAGTAATGAACCACGTAGAACGCATCCAGGAGCTGTGCCTTCACCTTCCCTTCACGTCCAGTGACCACCAGTTTTTTTCCAAACTTTCCTCGCGCGCTCCTCGCCTGCAAAATCTGAAGATCTCCACGGAGGACGATTGTGATTTTTCGCAGTGGTCCTCGGTACTCTTTGACGGAGATACCCCAGCCCTCCGTACACTCGAGCTCACAGGCTGTCCGGTGCCATGGTATTCGTTCAAGCTGAGTGGTTTGACAGCCCTCAGTCTGAACAATATACCTGTTCGTTTTCAGCAAAATACGGTGGATCTCCTAGCCACTCTCAGTCGCATGCAAAACCTCGATCATTTATGTCTCGATCATTCCCTTGCAAGCGCGGCCGGTTTTCTCTCTAGCACGGCATTCCATACCTGCCAGAAAATTGTTCTACCCCATCTTTCTCGCCTTTTGATCGCAGCTCCACTTTCGACGGTTATCGCATTGCTGTCTTGCATAAGCATTCCGCTGAAAACCGAAGTCAGGCTAGAATGTCATTTTGAACGTGGTTTCTCTCGTGATGATTACACCCCGCTCTCTTCGCTTCTTGCACAAAGATTCAGCATCCTCAGGGATCAGGCACTGTCCGGTCCGACGATTTGTTCATTGGGCATCGAATCCAGCGACTGGGAAAAAACAATACTCACTTTCAGTGCATCGGAACGCGCCTTCAATTCTTCCATTTCGATATCACATGCGGACTGGTGTTGCAACATTCCTCTCCAGGTTATCATCCATTTCCCGCAAAGCGATGGTGGCCACATCGCAAGCGATATTTTTCGTGCTTTGCCTCTGACAAATGTTCAGAGTGTTCATGTGCTCCGTCCTCCGTCCTGCTCGTCCTTTTGGGAGCTTGCTCTGGGATATCTTCCGGATCTACGACACCTCAAGCTGAGTCGAGGCAACATGCCAGACCTAGCTTCCGTACTCTCCCTCGCCCCTCGCGATTGCACGAAGAAGCAGGATGGGTACACGGATTGCGATTTCGATCGGGTGTTTGCACCGGCACTGGAGGAGCTGGAGCTGTATGACATTCTACTTTCGACATCTCCCCCTGATGATCAGCAATCTCTCTATGGCGCTCTCTCCACCCGCAGAGACTCCCGAGGTCGACTCACCATGACTCAATGTGCTGTAGTCGCCAAGGATGGTCGCCACACGATGTTGGATATGGTTGGGAGATGGGGGGGTGGTCACTTCCATGTGGTCGAAAGTGCGTAGCCACCCCAAGTCAGTGCACACTGTGGTTTGACTCCGAGTCACGAGCACCATGTTGAAGCGGTGTAATTACAAGGACGTAAGAATGTCGTGTCACACTGGCGCAAATTTTTCTTTCAGAACATGGAGCCAATAGCGTAATTTTTTCCTTAGACTGTTTTATAAATGACAGAAAACCTTATGTTCCATCTAAAAATATCAAGGCACCCAATCGGAGTGCTTGCATCAGAAATACGTAAATGTCTGAACAAAAAAGTAATATAGAATAAAATATTTTTTCTGAATGTTCACTCCGGAAATATTGGGTAATGCTTGCGATGAAAGCTACACATGAGAGGACTCGCTGACTAGCTATGATGGACTAACACTGGGGAGGCTATCTGTATACTCGGGCACACCAAGAAATAAATTAGGAAGATCTACATGAGAGATCAACACTTGGTAGCCAGAAATGGCAGAGGTCAAGAAAACATAAGACGTCAGTGATTGCAGGAAGTCGGATCTAAGACAGCGCAGCTGCTCCAGGATCATTGCTTTCCATTGCCTGTATATCTTGGCATCGTCGGGGAGGAGTTCATTGACAAGTGCCGTCGGATCTGGTAACTGCGGGACAATGAGCATGGACTCCACTAGGGTCGTACGGTGCCCAACGTGTGCTTGGTCGATGTCGGATTCTCTCGAACAAGATCTTCTGTATCTTCTCTTCTTCCAACGAGGAAAGGCAGGAGTTGAACAGGACGGACACACCCCGCGAGGTAAGGAACGTGACTTGGCCAGACAACGGCGCTTGCGGGATAAGGCGCTGGGTGATACATCGGATGAAGAAGACGGATTACCACCCGATGAGATTGTGCTGGCCCTCGCTCGAAAAAAAAAGGGGAGAACCTGCTGCGGATGATGGTGTTTACGGTGTCTTCTGTTCCTCTGGACAGGATATGTTTGTCTGAACTAAAAATTCCATGACCAGAAGGCGACCCTTTGGAGGCTTGGGATGGGCAAAAACAAAATCTGCCGAGGCGAGGATGAGGCAGGATGCACCGCTTGCGACGATACCGACAAAGATCATTGCATGTGCCAATGCTGACAGCGATAGGGGCGCTCGCAAAGAGGGTGAAGGCACTACTGCCCGAAAGATGCACCTAGGAGGCAGGAGCTTGACCCAGATCGACGATGGTAATCCCAATTGGCTGCATCCTCCTGATGTTTCCCCTCCGAATCCCAAGCAGCATATTTTTGCGTGAAGAGTGCGGCCAAGTAACCCGTCTACCCAATCTTGAAGGTGCCTAAGCCCACAGCATGAAAGCTGTAATTGTCCGATCGAATTATGTCGTGTGGTCCATGCGGACTCGGACGCTGCCGGGGAGGGGATTGGGGAGAGCTTTCTGCTGACAATATTATGGAGGGACGCAGATTTCCCGCACGACTCGATTGCTTGGCTATCTGAAAAAATCCTTGCAGTGACCCTACCTCCCCGCAGAAGGAAACGAGATATGTACCTCAATCAGGTGACTTTGGGTTCCCTGTCGCTTACTTGTGCGCCCGCGCCTTCCAAGCTTATCTATCGCTGCACGGCGGCCGCGGCTGCAACGCTCGTCAAAAAAAAGGCTAACCTCGGAAGGGATTAGGCCTCGCTACGGGCATCTTCTGCGTTGTCTAGAAACGTAAGATCAGCGCGCGCTAATGCGTACAGGTCATTCTGAAAGCTGCCGCGCGCCTCAAGAATGATTCTGACACAATATTTGGTAAGCAATCCAATATCCCTGACTACGGAGGCTTACCCACACCCAACACCACATCACTGAATGGGAAGGTAGTGCTCGTCCCACCAAGGAAAAGGTCCTAGATAATTTGCGCAAAAGCTCGACCTTCGATGTCATCCGCAAAGGACGCTGTGCCAATCGCTCCACCGAACGAGATGGTCACGATATTTCCCGCATTCTGATATGTGGATATCCAGAGTGAGGAAGAGTTCCGGGAAAGACGCTATTGGAAGATGTGCTACACGTGTATTCCTAGGACGCCAAGTGTCAGCTATTTGTCTTGTGGGAAAAGGCATAGTTGAGGTCACCTTGGCGAGATGGACGGACAGTAGACCACGAACAAGTCCAAAAAGGTCATTGGGACGATGTCAACAGTGGCATCCTGTTGTCAACGTCGGGTCTGGGAACATGGCGATATGGGGTGTAATAACCTACTACTTGACAATAGTGCAAGATGGCTTATTGCCAACTGGCAGTGTCACTTGGATTTGTAGCGCCGTATAAATTTTGTCCCTAGCATCTAATGCGCCTTGGTACGTCCAAAGAGATGACGAAAATAACTGGCGTCGCTACTCACATGGCCAGCTGAAACCAAACGTGGAGACGAGAGAGACACCACAGAATGACAACTCACGTTCGTGTTCACAGACATGTCGGGCGTCCCCACCATAGGAAATGGCCGAAAGAAACTCATGGACAGGAATTGCACTAGGAGACGTCTCGTTGCCAGGAGAGGCACAGTGAAGGTAAGTCGAGATCCCGCAGGTAATGCTGGTTCGTTCGCCAATGGTCCAAAATGGCAAAGGAGAAGACGCTTCCTGCACCGGTCAATACTTATTACTGTCAAAACGACATCCAACGCAGTGAGTATAACGTGTGAGAGCTCACCGACTTGATCAAGGTGGCGCGTGACGCTTTGCGAAGTTTAGTCACCTTTTCTGCTATTGTCATCTTACCCAAAGCTAGGTTTGGCAGTCAACCATGCTATGCAGACACTTTGGTCCTGCACATCACCGTAATTGACAGTTTGCAACCATCTGTGCAACCTAGCAGCCATGGAGACATATGGTCTGACAAGGGCAACTCTTGTTTGTAATTCCAAGATCTGTCCCGGTCAGTATCAGGAAAGTATTATATTGGCATCTTGGGAATGTTTAAACGCTTAGGGCCTTGTGCCTCGAGGACACGTCAAGAGTCCCCTCTCTCTTGCACTGCAGTCTCCTGTAAGCATAGCCTACATCCAGATCTGTCGGCTGGAAGGACAAATTAGGTCCAGCGCTGGTCAAGCATCCGCAACCTTTCGGAACTAAACGTTCCTGTGACGTTCGGCCGCCCGCAACACCACATACTCTTTGTCTCCCCACAGAAACGAAGGAGTTTCTCACGTCCCGGTTCCGTTAGAACCTTCGTCGTACAGTGCATTGCCGCTTCCGAACAGACCGTCCAGAGTTGAGAACGCTTGGCATTACTCGCCTTCTTCACAGCTGTTTGAACTTTAATGTCCACCATCAACTCGTCGACGGCGGGACTGCGGGGAGCCTTTGACACGCAGGTAGAGTGCTCTTGGCTTGAGAAAAGCCTCTACCCTTGGTGTCTATCGTCTTGATAAAAAATCGTCCAAAGTACTGGAATGTCTGCTGAGCGAGAAATACGCGGTAGCGCGTTTGTAGAAGGGAAGGTAGTCGCCTAGCGACAGGGACATGGCGTCCGTGTACGTCTTGGCGGCATCACTGAAATGACCAGCGGAGGGAAGGGCACCTGCGCGAGCGATGAGAGGTTGAAAACTGGGCTACCTGGGCTATCGAACCCGATGAACTTGACGGTTCACCGAGGACTCAAGAGGCCAGCAACAAAAGTTAAGCGTAGGCAGCCTCATCCAGTGAAAAGTCGTAAACGTGTTGGAAAACGGAACGACGAAGATCTTCTAACAACTTCAAGTGTGGTAGTACATGCTCAACTAGACCGACAACGAGCCTCCCACGCTACCCCTGTTCTCGGGTTAGGGTTTGTACCAGGAGGAATATTGATGTTTTTGATCGATCACGGTTCTACAGATCTCCTGTAGTTGTGGTATCACTGGATAATTGTGTTGATAGAGGAAAGGTAGAGTGTCGAACAGACAATATCACGGCTAACGTCGTGGATACATACTAGGTTAATTGCACATGTGGCGACAGTTGTCCTTCGGGACATTTTATCTTAGCGGAGAACAATGGGATTCTCGGCACACTGATAGGTTGTGGATAGGTCGCGTGGACCGTCGATTGTGGGTGATCCGTTGACGATATAAAGGCGGCGCTTCAAGCAATTTGGTGACAACAGCATGCCTCTCGAGAGCCTCCCAGATCGCTTCGATGCCACCACCCACGACGAGCTCGATAGGGTGCTGGACAAAGCCGCCGCATCCAAGACTCTTTCCGGCTCACCATATTACCTATCCAATATTTTGGCCTTCTCACTTACATCGTTCACCACTCGAAGGGTGATTTTGACCCCAGGTACATTCGTGGGAGAGGACGAGGCATTGATCGACACATATGGAGAGTTACAGGACATTGATTTGGAACGGGTCCATCAACGATAAGGAGCGATGACCGCGTCATGAGCGACATTTGTTGCTCCATAACTTTGGCAAATGTTCAGTGAGTGTGCACATCTTTGATCCTCCATTCTCGTCGGGAATGGACGTCCTGCAGATCTGCGGTACATCAAACTGAGTGATGGCGACATGCCAGACACAGCTTCAAGTTCTCTACTCTCCTGAGCCCCTCACGATTGCACGAAGAACCAGGGTGGACACGTTGATATATAGAGGTACAAGCCATATATCACGACAGCCTTTACGTACAGCCACGCCGCCATTCCTGCCAACCGTGTCCCGGTGCGGTGTTGCTCCTGAGCCACTACGGCCGACTCGGTGCTGTCACTCTCACAGATCTTGACGTCTTGCGCCATGGCCCATCAAATCCAGCCACCTTACAAGTCAGCAGCACAGTGCAAGAGACGCTTCTGAAGACGAGCACACACGACAGGGACTCTTCAAATTTGATAATCATTGTCAACTTGAAAGACTCTGGGTCGTTTTCGAAGGATCGCGTCAACTGGCCCCAACTACTACACTGCCCGCCTCACTGTGGCGTTCTGGGTCACGTCCTTCCGAGTCTCCCCTTTTGCTTGTGTTGCCAAAATTGGGCCGACCTGACCGACTCGACCTGTGTGATGAGTGAGGTACTAAGGATCACAAAAAGGTAAATGAAGGCCCTGACTCAGTACATATCAAGCTAAAGTCGACGGCGCAGACGGGGACCTTGCTGCACGGGAACCAGGATGAGGGCTGCGACTACGCTACAAATAGAGACTCGGAGGCCAAGCTCGAAAAGAGGCTCGTGCCGAATGTGACAAGTAAGACAGCTCGATAATGCCAGTGACACCCGCAGCTCGTTATTTGTCTCTATTGACATTTGGCAGGCGCATAGCACTTTGCTTTCAGCAGGTCGTATCGACAAATAGGGAATGTGGAACAGCTCTTGGAAAACATTTAAGGGGCCCCTTCATGCATTATTTCGCTCAGCTACAGATTTGTTGTTTTCTCTCTCATCGCTCCTGAAACCCTTTGTGAAGATGAAGCTGTTACCTGTTATCTCTGTTTTCGCTGTCGTGGCATCTGCCCTCGGCCAGACCATTGACATTGGTTACCCTACTGATGGGACTGTCCTGCAAGTAGGCAAGAACTTCACCGCTCAAATCCTTCGGCCTGTGAGCACTCAGCACGAGGTCCACCATGCATCCATTCACTGAAGCTATTGGTTTTAGAATTCCATCATAAGTTGCACTGAAGTCGGCATTGCCCTCGCGATCGCCAACTGCAACAAGGGCGCCTGCCCACAGCCGGCCAACCAACTCGGCAGTGTCCTTTATGCCGGTCCGTTTACGCCGACTGCACACGCACAGGGTGGGTTCTACCAAAACTTCACGGTGGAAGTTCCAGCGTATATGAATACTGGAGCTTCCATCTTTAGCTTGACACACCTTTGCTTGCTTGGGGTATGTTATTTTCTTGTTCCGTCAGGCGCGCTGAATCACAAGGACCGTTGCAGGCTGGACCATCCCCGCTCCTCGAGTTCCGTAACGTGTCCGTGACACTGAAATAAGTAAGAGTACATTTGATAGCAGCGTGGTTACTCGTTATCCCTGTTCATCGGTCCATACGTTGAAAGTAAATGTGGACAGCACTTGAAACATGTTTCCTACTGTTCCGAAATACTATGAAGCTATGCGTGGCGCTCTGGCCACAAATCGCGAACCACATCCGAAGCTGACAAGCCAAGAGGTGACGTCATTGACGTTCAAAACCAGGATGTCAAGCAAGATTCTCAGGAGCAAGCCAGGGCGAGCAATGTTGACCGTGCAGGCTCACAGTTGGGGGCACAAGGGTGGGTAGATCGGGTCCGATCAGGGTATGGATCAGACGCTGCGAAGATGTAGGCGCAACACCATAACTTCCTCGTACCTTTTGTTATTATTTTGGTCACCTTACCGAACTATGTTGTTCTTATAGTCCATATTGTTCACTGCACTTTTTTCAGAATGATCGCGGATCAATCGACCATAGTGAATGGAGAAGCCTGGTGTGATCAGCGTAGTGGGGGCGGGACGTTTGAAAGGTGACTGGCACCAGTTTGGAGGTGGGCGAAATCGAGTTGGGAGTCCGCGGTGAGTCACAGGATCGCTCTTCAGTTTGTTTGTTTTTCCCTCTTGCGATTATGTTCGGGTCACTGATCACGGTCGCCATCGCGCTTTGTTACATTGACAAGATCAAACGGGTCGCGGAACTCGTTCTTGGCTGCAGACGAAGTCGCTCGATCAGGTTGCATGTTACGAGGCAGTGACGCGCACATGCGGCGTCGGAAAGGGGCAACAAATGGTGAGTCTGTGCCAGTCAAGGAACTGCAGGCCCCAGGGATGTCGGGCAGTGTTCGGGATAATCCACCCGTGTGACATCCAAACCCCCTGAACAAGGAAAGGTCGAAAGTGGAATGGACTCGGAGGACGCTGCAGCAAGCAGTTTCTGGTACAGCATTCCAAATCGTTTTGGACTGTCACTGATGTCGCGGACTCATCAAAGCACTGTTAAGAGTACAAACCCAGATGTTGCAGCAAGCAAATTAAGGGACAGACCTTACACTCAATGGAAATATGCAGAAATCTCCTGGAGGCAATAATGCCTTGCAATTACTTCCCAGAGTACAGGATCGTCCAACACATCTTCCGATGTGGCACGACTGTCTTGATTCCATGCATAGTTCTCACACTTGAAAACCTGCATGCATCAAAGGTAACTATTTAATGTATTCCGGTGACATTTAATACCTCCCACTCTTACCCGAGTCAGTTGAGGACGTTTCAGCGACGAAATAGTGACGGAAATCGAAATCAGTTGGATTGGGATGAGTAGACACAATGTTTGTGACCGTTTGTCCACAGTCACTGCGGAAGTGAAGTTTTAACCAGCTCGAGGTACTGTCGGGATAGAGCTTAAGTTTGATTTGTAACTAGAAGCTGGCCAATCTAATCAAACGGGAGCCAACGTGGTCTGGAATGACAGCGCTTCGGGACTATAACAGGACCTTAGATAGCGGCTGTGTTGACCTCGGAATAAAAGGCCATAACACCTATCTGGACTCGAGATGTGCGACTGATAGCTGATCTGTCTGCAAACCAGGGTCTGGTTTACAGCTGTATAAATTACTGTTAAGCTACGGATAGGAAGTACAGCTGGTTCGTGTGGATCCCCCCCAGATGCTACCCCGCCAGGCTGTTCCGAAAAAAATACATAAAAAATATGCCCTCCTGGGCCCCCTTCGTCCGTTTGACTTGCTCCCAAAGATGAACACCTTTTCCCTCCGCCCAGATGGAGCTGCGAGCCTAGACGGCGTCAACAATCCAGCTCAGGGATCAACAAATCCTGGCACTAGTACAGGTTGTCAGCTCTCACTGCTTATGATGACCTGTTCTCGAGAAGGCTCACTGCCAGTGAATATTGAAGCGGATTTCGGTACAACAATCTTGAATCAACATCCTGCAAGTACTATGGTTATCATTCACAGTTGAAAACGAAGGGAAGAATACTTACCAGCTTTCTAGGCGGCACCTAGTCAACGGTTTGGGATGCTTCAGAATCCAGGCCATTTTGACGGAGCTCAGCAAGTTGGCCATTCGCCCCTGATGCTGTTTGGTGACCATCGCACTAGGCAACAATGGGCGGTTTCTCCATGGCGGGTATGCATACTCTGCGCTACTAGAAATCAGTACTTTGCAACTTGTCAGACGGGGGGGGTACTTTTTTAATCTGTCGGATAACGGCTTCAATCTCTCTGTCACTTTCAGGTTCCATAGTGCTTGTATCTTGATTTGCGCCGAGGGATTAGATTAAAAGGTTAGAGACTTGAAAAACAGGCGCTTACCGATGTCTTTGGTCACGCCAGTCTGCGCTGTAAGAAAACCGCCAGTTCTTGATATATCGACAAGTGTTTTGTCCCCTTTGACATGCTCGGACGGTTGTTTGGGCTCCTGGTGTGGAAAATACTTGGGTGATGGCCTGATTTCGATGGTCTACGAATGGTGGGATTCAGTTTAATTGACTGCAAATAAAATGCGTACCAGAGGGCCAGGGAACTCTGGACTGTGTGTAAAGCGATATATCTCGTCGTGTTTGAGGGGTACTTCAAGTACGACCTTGTGAGAAGACATGTTAATGCGAGTGGACTTAGTGAAAAAAATACGCACATAGAGCATGAGCGAGATGAGAATCCAAGATGTCTAGATAGACGAGCTCTTGAAAATCTGGGCGCGGGTTGAAGGATAGTTAGTGGAGCTAATCAGGTTTGTCTAATTTGTGGGTTGTTGAGTGTATCGAGGTCCAGTTACGATACAGATACGGTTGGCTGAGGTTGAAATTTCAT
>JBBPNN010001196.1:0-11344 GCA_038090935.1 Hortiboletus campestris
TGAATTACCCCCCGCATCGTCAGATCTACGCATTGATCCTACAGCATGACTAGAGCGGGGGTACGACGGTGCCATTGGAGCTCAATGTGTGAGCCCGCACTTTAGGCAAAGGCACGATCATGACTCATCCGACTCTAGTGTCCGATTTCTTGACAACTTTAGTGCAGGTGCGTATGACCCTGTCTGTCATTGTGAATGGACTCATGTTTTTCTGCCAGGCACGCGAGGGGCAACCTCCGCCGAATACTTTTTAAAACAAGGCTATGCAGTCATTTTCATGCATCGGCAATTCAGTCTTCAGCCATTCAGCCGGAACTACTCCCATTCCACGCATCCTTTTCTTGATTTCCTTGAGATAGATGCCGCGTTATCCTCTTCCTCCACAACTAACTCCGCGTATCCATATTCGAATGACCCCTCGTCAAGTGCAGCCCAGCCACACATCACAGTGAGGAAGTCTGAACGCGCAGCCTTGTTGTCCGTCTTGCGGGCCTACAAGGCAGTGCATGCCGAGGGAACTCTACATACCCTCACGTTTGTCACGGTCAACGACTACCTCTATCTGTTGCGCGCGATTAGCAAAGAAATGAAAAGGCTGGGACCAAGGGCGATGTATTACCTCGCTGCCGCTGTCAGCGACTTCTTCTTACCCAGGCAAAAAATGGTCAGTACGGCAGTGCGTACGTGTTGACGATCACTCAATGGGGTGTGTGGCCGTGATTAGTCGGAACACAAGATCCAGTCCGGAAAGGGTAGTTTACATATAGAAATGGATCAAGTGCCCAAGATTCTGAAACCGCTGGTCTCCGAGTGGGTACCCGCCGGGTTTGTTGTCTCTTTCAAGGTGCGTGCAGCGGCGAGACGTCCCATGGATTGTTTACATATGAGATGATCAGCTGGAAACCGACCAAGCACTGCTCATACCCAAAGCGTGTCAGGCGCTCGAGCGATACGGGCACCAGGTCGTCATTGGAAACGACTTGCACCATCGAAAACATCGTGTGGTGTTGGTGTCCCCGAGGTCGGCTCCGTCTGACAGCAAGCTTCTTCCGGACGGTCTTGAATACGAAGAAATGTGGATTGAGATCGACCCTTCGCCATCTGCACCACACAAAGAGATCGAGGAAGAAATTGTGAAAGAGCTGGTGGCACGGCATGACGCTTGGATCAAGCGGGTGTGATGTACGACGTATTAGAGAAAAGGGAATATGCTTGTTAGGTCAATCTCATTGGATAGTGAAAGCTGTGTAGACGGCTCCGGCCTTTGTTTACTGTCATTAGGGTTAAGGTTTATTTCTCGCGCCATAATCAGGCTGGTGCCTTGACATTTGTACCACCACGACCAGGAATGACAGACCTCGAAACGACGGGAAGAAGGTGCAAAATTTTACAATGTCACGGATGAGCTCATGGACCACTCTCAACAGCGGACCCGTGGATGACGAGAGCGATGAGGACGCCTCCGAAGCCCAAGCACAGGTCATCGCATCTTTACGGTCTCAAGTAACGGACCTGTTCTCGCAGGTCACACAACTCAACAGCAAGCTCGTCTCCTCGTATGATCGAGTGTCGAACCTCGAGGATCAACTACACGATTCCTCGTCGCAACTGCGGAACGCCTCGGTCACCATTTCATCCCTCGAACTCGAACGGAGCCATCACCTGGCCGCTTTGAACACGGGTTTGCTTGTGGAGAAGGCGCACGTCACCGCAGAGCTGAACAGACTGATGGAACGCGCGACGGAGGAGGCTGCTCAGCGTGGTCAGGCGGAGACAGCACGTCTGGACATTGAAAAGGACCTCGACGACCTCAGTGCGAGTCTTTTCGATCAAGCGAACACCATGGTCGCGGAAGCACGGCTCAATCAGGCCAAAAGCGAGCGAAAGGTGCAGGATGCGGAACTGGCCCTCAAGATTGCGGAAGATGCCGTCGGGGACATGCAGGTCCAGATGCAGTCTCTCCAGGCCGAAAAAGAGGCTGCTGAACGCGATGCTCAAGAGGCAAAGCTCGCCATGGGTAAGGGGAAGTGGGTTGAGCGCGATGATTTGCGCGTCGGAGAAGTGCCCAGGATTCGCTTCATGGTCGCGCACGCGCCCTACGCTGAATTCATTGCGTTCGTCGCGCACCTGAGGGGGCTGAGGGTGTCACAGCCCACTCCTCCTGTAATACCGACGCTTCTTGGCCAGCCGTTCATCGCGCGTCTGATCAACGAGGATTCGTACGTTATTTGACCCACCTCTCTTGGTTAATCTGACGGCATGTGTGTAGTGAACCCACCGTGCGGCTCGACCTTGCGCCTTCCCTGAATTGGTTGTCTCGTCGCTCGGTCCTTGCTGCAATCCACACCGGGATGTTGACTGTGGAGCCTCTGCCCTTTTCGAGTCTCGTCCAGGAGCTGCACCAGCACCCTCAGTCGATGTCCACCACCTCCTTGTCCTGCGCTCTCTGCGGAACACTTGTCGCACGGTTACCATCCACCACACCCATGTCGCGCACCCATAGTACGAATGGGAGTTCATGGTTCAAATATCCCCTTGCGCTTGGTTCGGCGCAGAGCCACAACGCTGGTACACGACACCCGGCAGAGTGCGAACAACCTGGGCAGGTATACATTTTCCGTCTCGCTGCTTCCACCACGTCTGCTCCACCTCCCGCTCTCACGTCTGCGCATACTTCTTCGGCGTCCGTGCCTGCTGTTGGCACTTCCTCCCGACCCACTCCTCCACTCAATACCATATCGTCCTCCCGCGTCATTCAGGCTCAGACTCAAAACGTGCCGTATCCCCTATGTACGTCAAATTATTGCCTCACGAGGCTTCGGAGTACGTGTTCGTTGTGGGCATTCGTGCGCGTTGGGATTGTGGAGCGGATATGGGAGGAAGAAGTCATCCAGTCTCCCAAACCCCTTGTCAATGGCGAGACTCATGAGGCGCCTTCACCGCTGACTCCCACGAGCACGGGAAATCACCCTGCAAACGGCAGGATCTTGCCTTTAGCTTCTGAGAAGCCTCCCGTTCCGCCACGACGAAGAAGGCTCTGGGAGATGGCTAGTGCGTTGGGAGAGAGGGCTGTTAGTTGGGGTAAGGAAGGTGCAGAGAATGTCAAGGAGAAGGAGAAGGACAGCGCGAAGAAATTGCCTGCCCCTCCCCCTTCCCACCCTTCCGTCCCCCATCTTCATGCCGCGCCCACTTCCCCGGTAGAGGCGCAAGACCCTCCAACACTTCCAAAGCGCAAAGTCGTCCGCGCCAGTGTCCCGACTGATGCAGCTATCCCTCCATCCGGCCCGCAGATCGAGAACGGAATTGCTGCTATAGAAACCAAGGAGTCTGCTGCTAATGCAAACGGTCATAACGATCCAGACAAAGCAGACCTTAGCGCATCCGACTCCCCCTCGACACCCATCGATGAAATCACCTTTGCTGCACCATCATCCCCGCCGCCGTTCACAACGTCGCATCCCGTTACTGCCGAATCCAGTGCACCACTTATCCAAGATCACCTGCCGCCACCTTCCCCGCACACCGTCCCGCTCCCCTTGACGCCCACCACGCCAAACCCCATCGCGCGCGCGACGTCTCCCGCCCCACGCCCCCATTCACGCGTCTCTCCCGCTTCGCCCCCGCCGTCGACTTCACGCCCTGTCAGTCCAGCCGTCAGCCGTTCACGTACAGGATCGCCGGTACCCGCTGGGATCGCGCGTGCGACATCTCCATCGCCTGGACACCCACCTTCCGCATCACATATGTGGGGAAAAACGTCCGCGTCGTCGCCGTTGGCTCCTTCCTCGCGGCCGGCATCTCCCGGACCGGGCGCACCGCCGCTTCCGAGGCGGGCGGCTGCGAGGCGGGCCGTTCCGCCACCCCCGAAGTCTGGGGGTCCGAAGGTCGTCGGGGAAGGGGGAAAGGAAGAGGTAGTGTCATCTGTTGCTACCGATCCGATCCCTGGAGCGGGTGTGCGCAAGGAGAGCGAGGCAGAAGTCGCAGCGGAAACGAAGGGTGGCGATGCCGAAGGGGACGACAAAGAAGCGACTGTCCCCCAGGCAGCGCCTCTACCCTCACCCACTACGGAAGCTGCTCCAGGTCCTGCCAACGATGTCACCGTCGGCGATGTGGAGGGAGCAGTGAACAGTACGGCTGCGACTGCCGTCTGCGGCCCTCTCCCCCCACGCGCCTCAGAAGGCGATGGTTGCCCGTCCGTGGACACAGCGAGCACAAAACACTCTTCGAGTACCGAGGGTGAAGGTTTCGCGAGCGACGCGACGTGGGAAGAACGTACGTGGAAGGAGTTGGTGAGGTTAAAGGAAGACATGTTTTGGGCGCGGATTGGTGGGATACGTGCGCTTCAAGGGTGATGTGGTGTGTGCACGAGTTAGGGTAGATTCTTTTTCTTTATTTTCTTTCGTATACCTCTAACGTGTGGACGAAATAATGCTTCAGTACGAGATGACCCATGATGATGTCGGATGCGTTCAACTGAAATCGTAATACCGTATGCCTGAAGACACAGTGAACTAACTGCCCCGTCTCTCTAGAAGATGGTGTGTTATGCTGCTGTGATAACTATCCACCCCTCGAGAGCATATCCGCTAACCGTCGAGCTTCATCCCGAGGAAACGCGCAACGGGATTCGAGCCTCCTCAACAAATTTCTTCTACGCCAAGACGCTGGCAAGCTCTTCAGCAAAAATGACCGAAGCATCTCAACCAAGTTATCGAACCAGCTCCGTACGTCTTTCACGTACGGCGCATTAGGGTTGCTCAAAGAGTCGTGGAACACCCTCTGGAGGGCGCTCCGCGACTCTGCCCGCTTCGTTGCGTGCCTCTTGACACGGGCCGGGACGGTTGTGATACACGCGTGCGTGACGGGCCGGATGTTGTATTCCTCGAACGTCTTTTCGTTCCTCTCCCACCACTCCTCCATGACGTCCTCGTTTTCAAGATTGGTGACGACGAACGCGAGACGTACTTTCTTTTCACAAAGGATTTCAAAGAACAAGCGGTAGTTGCGCTGCGTTGTCACAGTGATGCGCCCGCCTCGGAAGCAAAAGAGGAGGAGGTCTACGCCACCGGCATCATGCAGGGACGTGACGAGCTTGTGTGCCTTTTCGATGGCGCTGAAGAAGGTGTTGACGCCCATCTCGGCCTCGTTGAGCCCAACCGTATCGTAGATACGTAGAGACAGCTCTCCGGGAAGGGTAAACGAGTACTCCGTCGTTTCTAGCGTGCAACCCTTGAGGTTCGAAGAGGTCGGCGCGACATCTTCACCGGCCATCAAGTTGATGACGGAGCTCTTGCCCACGCCGGTTTCTCCGAAAAGGACCACGTTTTTGCGATGGAGGTTGGCTAGCGACAGACGGGACGGTGACCTTTTCAAGGTGATGAGTCCCTATCTGGCATTTCGCGGCGACGTACCAGGTTTTGCGCCGTCATAGACGAAAGGATTTGGGGTGTCTTGGATTTTTGCGTTGCACGTCCAGACTGGCGCACCACAATCTCGAGGTTTACGTTAAGGATGTGGGGTGGAAGGTAGTGGACGTGACTTGGTCGACTTACCGTTCCATTCCTGTTGGTCCAAAGTTTCAGTGCTGTACCCCAAGTCGTATGGTGGGGCTTGTTCCTCCTCTAAAGAAGGCTGAACTCTAATACAGGTCATGTCTGCGGCTGATTGTCCGTCGTGATCCTCGGACGACTTTGATTTGAGTTCACTTGTAAGTGGTCGAGTGGAGAAGAGCGAGGGGACGTTTTAGGGGCTTGTCAATGAGACAAACCCTAATTCAGCACTCTGTAAGCCAGCGTCTAAATTTATATCATGTGAATGAGTGCAACGCAGGATCTAGATTGCGCAGGCGAGCGCTGATTGGGTGGCTATGGATGCCAAGCACTTGAAAAAGGGGGCGATGACTCGGGGGTTCGAGAAGCTCAAATGTACGAAACCGCTTTCATACGTGGCGATGACTCAATGAACTTGCTTACAACGAACAGTTAGACTCAGCATCAACCAGGAACTCCGCGCGTTTCTCGCTCCAACGGTTCATTTGATTATGACATGATGGCCCAGCCCGATCTGTGCCGTGGACTCCACGGCGGGTCTGTGTTACAAGGATGTTCATCGTGAGTCTGCCGCAATGAGCGTTGCTTCTCGAGGGTCATCGTTTGACTTCTTCACTTTACGCGACACCTGCAGGGTTTTCAACCAATGCTATTCAAGACACAAGGACTGGGTTTTTCCCATGTTCACAACAGAGAACTGGAGGAGGTGGAGATGTTTCCCGATGTCCATCATCCAGTAACAAGCACGAGCGAGGACGCCATCGAACGAAACAACGTCGCCGCTCTATCTAGTAGGATGGAGGAGAATGACGCCGAGCCGTTCCCCCAAACAAGTCCGGCTGCGGGGCTCGGGAAAGGAGTAAGTCGAATAATCGCTCCTCTGGTTTTTTCACCTAAGTATGCTACCCTCATAGGATGTCGGCAGGGCACAGGTAGGCAGCGGCAATCCTTCTACTTCATGTACTCATAAAAAACGGTTTCAGGACCCAACCAAAATGGATTCCGATACCAAGCCTTTTCATGCACATGCAGACGATGCTCTCGTTCCACAACACAACCGCTCTATTGCTCCGGGTATTGATGGGAGTGGTTCGCCCAGATCGGGATTCACGCGACCCTCCCAAGTCGTCGAACCAGGCAGAATGGTAAGTGGAGTTGTCCTTGATTCACTTCTGCAAGCCGAGCATTTTTTCCCTTAGGACCTTGCAGATGTTGCCCACTCTCCAAATATCATTATATTTGGTGAAGCTGGTGTCGGCAAGTCGTCCGTCATCAACCTCATTGCCGGTCAGAAGCGCGCGCACATCTCCAATGACGCGCTCGGGTGCACGTTTCAGTATCAACGGCACATCGTCACGCTGGACGAGACGCCGTTCGCCTTCTGGGACACCACCGGGTTAGACGAAGGATCCGAGGGGACAGTACCCGCCAAGCTAGCGGAAGGTAATCTGAGAGCGTTGATACGAGGGCTGGCATATTCGGGGGGCATCCACCTCGTCATCTATTGCATCCGCGGCACGCGACTCACCAAGGCCCTCAAGCACAATTACGACCTATTTTACACCGCCGTCTGTCGGAAGAAGGTCCCTGTCGCATTGGTCGTAACCGGCCTCGAGCATCAACAGGGGAACATGGAGACGTGGTGGGATGAGAACAAGGTGGCTCTGCAGCGCTGTGGGATGTGGTTCCACGCACATGCGTGCGTGACGACACTGGACGTTGACGACGCTGTTATCCGGGCGCGACGATCATATTCGCAGAAGCATCTACGCGACCTCGTCGTCGAGTATTCCGGGCGACGCCCCTGGAAAATCGAACCATCGATATCATTGACCTTGTTCCGCAATATCCTCCGCGGGTTGTCCTCGATGGGGAAAAAGACCACTCGGAGGGTGATCATTTACGATGGTACCACTTCGTGTCGGACACGGACACGTCTCATAGGTGATCAGCAACTTGAATACGAGTTGGTGTATGTCGACAATCTGCACACGCCGTCGACGTCCTGCAAGTGGGCGGGCGTGCTTGTCTTCTATACCTCCACTCTGCTCGGCACTCGTATTTCGACCGACGACGTTGCCGCGCTGAGGAACTTTTATGACATTGCGGGTGGGAGAACGTGTCCCGCGATCGTCGTGTTGCGGGGCTGCAAGGACGATCGAGTCGCCCAGAGATGCTGGGATGCCGTCGCCTCACGCTATTTGGACATTCAGGCACGTTCCGTGGTGGATGAGCAGGCAAAGCTGGACGCAATGATCGAGGAGCTGTGCATCGAGCACGTCAACGTCAAAAGCTCGAGATTCCACAGGGCTTACGAGGCCGTCGTGGAGTTCTTTGCGGCGGTGGCTCGCTGGTTGTAGGTCTTACTCGGTGAGACGCTTGCTTACTAGAGCGGACTAGAACTGGCCTAAAATGTCTCTCGTAGCACTGTCATGATGGTCGACCAGTTTTCGATGCACGAGAATCCGCCATCCTGCGAGGATCTGTTCTCCCTGGGATAGCACCTGTGGACTCATCACGCTCAGGGACGTCTCACGACTTGTGAGCCGTCGCTATGGGTTGGTTATATCCATAATGCTGTGGGCAATGGTACTAGCATTGGCTTTCAGCTTCACTCGTATCTACCGATTGTTTACTACGGAATCTGAATGTAAAGGTACACTCAACATCTCTCCGGTGTTGACAGCACTGGGTTTTCAAACTCGGTAACGGGAATCCACCACCACATGGCTCTCCATCGTACGGTAAACTTTTCCGTCCTGAGGTGCACGAATCCTTATTTGATCTCACTGGAGATACGAGCACATAGTTCAACGCCACTGCCAAGCGATGTGGATCAGCTGAAGACAACAGACATGTATGTGCCCGTATTTGATAGTCAAGGCTCCTGGTTCATTGCTTACGCCAAAAAAGTTTATGTCGCGGCTCTCGTCTTGACAGTGTTGGTCGATAAAAAAAGGTCATTCCACGCTCTTTTTCAGCAAGCAGGGAAAGGCGATTGAAATCGAGGCCTGCCTTTTGCCCTCCATCGAACGCATATCACGGATTACTGAGTGCCCTCGAGCCCTCCGTCGCGAGACGCCATTTTTTGGAATGCCATCACGGCCTTGCCTATGCGGGTGAGTGTCGCAAAAAGTTGCGGGTGGCACTAGTGGTGGCCGGGTGGGTTGGAGAGGTAGTGGGGGAAGAACGCGAGATGGTGAGGCGGTTGGGGGTGTTTGATACGCACGCGGTCCGGACGACAACGGTGGATGGGCGGGGTGGCCAGACGGGGCATCACAGAGACGACTGTGACCATGCGATCGATGACAGTGCCGATGCACTGTGGGCTTTTGTGCGTCCACAGAAGGTCGTGTGCGGATAGGCGGGGACGCGTCGAGGTCAAGGTCCCTGGACTCTACCAATTGTACGTGGTTGCCAAGCAATGGCCTGCAACCGTGCCAGCAGGGATATGACAATGTCACCGCTGGCTGACGTTGATCGAGTGATGCGACTTGCTTCCGGTACCTGACCTCTAGACAGGAGTTCAGGCGGTAGCAGACTTGCCTTGTGTGTCTTCTCGCACTGGATACTCTTTGAAGGCTTACCTGTACAAAAGAAACGAAGACAATTTGTTCATCCAAGTGAGCTACGAGTAACGCCTCGATAGAATGTCATTGTATGGGGGTATTTCGACACGTGAAATAGATTGAGAGATCCGAATAGCGTTCTCTGTGTGTTCTCTATACCTGCGAGCAAATGGAATCATCAGCCCCCCAAAAGTCGCTACCCTCGCAGATCTATGGTTTAGAAGCGGGTGGAGGGATGCCCTCAGCCAACAATACCGGATCATTTTTCCTCGGCTCTGGTTCGCCCATGGCTTTCTTGACGACGGATGTACTGAGCATCTTGGAGTATTTTGGTTGTACGAACAAGGCGCTAGCGGTATCACGTGAATAAAAGGGTACATGCTACCCTAGCTAGAGCAGGGTGCTTACTTGGCTTCAACGAGGAGGTTGCCTTTGAGGTCTTCGACACGTCCAGAGACGGTAGCTTTACGACCGTTCTTCTCTTCCAGGCGGACCCTGATCACAATGAACTACCGAAACCGGCTTGGATAAGTAGGACAGGGCGTGAGACGGGGCCTTACCTGGTCTGCAAACGTCGGGGCTTTGTAGCTGACCGACAGCTTTGCAGTGACGCCTATCTTGTCCGGTAGATTATTGATCGCCTGTTTACTCGACGTTCAAAAACACTACCACCGGCATTATCTGTCATTCTGACGCACCGTTCTTGCCAGATTCTCGTCCAAAAGCGTTGCGAGTAGCCCACCGTGAATGATCCCGTCATGCCCACACAATCCCCTTCCCACGTGTACGATCGCCACCGCCTCCGTCTCGTCCCACCGGGCTCTTACCATCGGCATCAACGCCAACTTTCCTGGTCCCCTCAGCGCCCCCGCAGAGAGATTGTTCACACGTCGTTCCTCTGGGAAACGACTGTACGGACGGGCCTCGTACCAGCTGTCGGCATCGGGGGCGGTGCGAAGGGATTGGAGAAGGGGCAGGGACTGGAGAGTACGTTCGAGGTCGGCAGTGTAGGCGAGGGAGTCGGGGGAGTCGGGGTCGGAGGGTGGACCGGGTGCGGGGCGGGGAGCGATGAAGGTGATGTAGGGGTGGGGGAAGAGCGCGCCGACAGTGTAGGCGCCGAGAGAGGCCGTGCCAACGAGGAAGAGCGTACGGAGGATACCGGGCCCGGAACGAAGTGGGGGACGGGCGGTGGAGAAGTGACGGGTGGGACGGAGACCGCGTCGGAGGACGGCAGACGAGAGCATATCTACGGAATTCATCTATGTAACAGAAAACAGTGAGCAAGTGAACAAATCTTGAATCATACTGATCGGGTGGTGGACCGGAATGGATTATGTAATGAGTTCACTCTCGGCCGGATCCGAGCGGAGTTGAAAATGTACATTGCATCGAGGGTGGGTCTATCGCCAACCTCCTCCTCAAGACCACGACACCAGCCTCAAGAAAAAAACCAAGATGGTGAGTCGCCGGACACTCAAAACTGCGTCTCGGAATCCCCTGGCACCGACACATCCATGAACACTCAACCACAGCAAGATGGATGGCGAGTACATGCGCTGGATGGACCCGTGTGCCTCACTGACTTTGATTACAGTCGGTTCAGCAGCATGGCCGTACGTGCCCACGAGAGCCGAGTTGCATGACAACGAGGACGCTTTCGTATGGTTGCTGGACTCGCTCAATAACGAGCAGAGTGCTAGAGCTCCGAGACACAGTGGCGATCGCTCCCGTTCACCCTTCGAGATGAACGTGCGACTGACTGTGTTCTCGTCTCAATGACCAGCCCCCGAAATCCAAGCCCGGTTCTGGCAAGAAACCCGCCCCCGCACCTGGCTCCGCCAATAAGGCTGCCAAGTCCACGAAAAACCCTCTCTTCGAGGCCAAGCCCCGTAACTTTGGTATCGGTATGTCGCTCATACCTGCAGTGATGACGCGCGTGTTTGATCGCTTACGCAGGTCAGGACATTCGTCCCAAGACCGACTTGGCCCGCTTCGTCAAGTGGCCCGAATACATTCGTCTTCAGCGTCAGAAAGTCATCCTTAGCCAGCGTCTCAAGGTACCTCCCGCCATCGCGCAGTTCTCGCACACCTTGGACAAGAACACGGCAACCCAGTTGTTCAAGCTTCTCAACAAGTATGTCTCCATCTCAATGGATCGTGGCGTTTTCCCATCGATCGTGTAGATACCGCCCGGAGACCAAGGCCGAGAAGAAGGCACGTCTCGAA
>JBBPNN010001197.1:0-11339 GCA_038090935.1 Hortiboletus campestris
ATTATAAGAAGGACTCTTTTGACCTGACAAGTCTCTTCCCTTACTCCCTTGAGTCCAAGTATCATTGGCAACCTAAGCAGTCGCTTTAAGGTTGTTTCAATCCGGAGGAGTCACGTGACGAACAACGGAGAAAGTTGGAAGGTTTCTGCCCAAGGTCCTATGTTACCCTTGCAGCGCAATGTGGAATTGAGGAGTCTACTGCACTTGGTAGGCGAAGAGACTTAAGAGAAGGGTCTTAACAAGTAGACTCGCGAGTCCACAGGCGGATTGGGCTAGATACTACACTTGTATTGCGTAGAACTAACTGAAGAATAGTACAAGTTCACAGGGTGTTTATATATGTATGAGCGGACCCTGAATAAGGAATCCTAAAGGGGAAACGGAACAGCGGAGCACCATTCTAGAAGGGGATACGTCCGTAAAGGAAACTGGGTCAAGGGGAGGAACGGAAGGAAACGGAATGGAACAAAAGGAAGACATACAGCGGACTGCACAAAGGATCAGAAGTCCCGGTTGGAATAGAAGATTAGAAGGTGAACGGGACTCCGTCTATGTGTCAAAAGAATCAGAAGGCAAATCGAAGAAACGGAGGAAATCAGAATCGGGGTCGTCGGGAAAAGCAGAAGAAACCCATGAGGTGAACTCATGTTCCTCAGCCTTGGACATCCAGGGGATTTCTGTAACAGTGGGTTTAGCTTCGACACCTGCAAGGACTTGAAGCATACTAATATGGAGTAAATGAGTGTCTGAGGATCTACAATAGTGACCCATTGGACTTACTTGGGTCCAAGCACTGAAGGCCTTCATGGACATACATAGTTCAATTCCATGTCTGCCAACTCAGGCACAATGGACATGATTGCCATTGACATTTTTAATGTTGGGTTGCATGCCTGCATCTGCAAGAGAGGGGGTGGACATGGGTGAGAGCAGGGTGGATGTGAGTGTGGTTCCACAAGAGTGCAGTGCCACTGAGCATGGGGGAGATCAGGTGGGTGGCTTGAAACAGGGTATGCAGCACATGTGAGACAGTTGTGCATGTAGCATGTTATGTATCTGGGTCGAGATAACACATGTGCCTTGCATGGATGGGAGTGACTCAGAAGGAGTGGGTGGGACTTTAGATACATGGTGAGATTTTGAGAGGTGGGCTGGTATGCAGGTCAGTGTGCATGCATGGTGAGGGCAAATGCAAGCATGCATCCACATGTGGATTCACTGTATTGTTTGTGTGTACATGTGTAAGTGAGAACATATGGAGGTATGCATAATGTTGGGATGCAAGTCATGGCACCTGTGGATGAAAACACTGGCAACCACATTGAATGGAGATGAGAGAGAAAAGGGCATACCCATCCACAATTTCCTTTCAGGTGTTCGGTGAGAGTAGAGTATCATTTTTGAACTTCTGGGGATATATGGGTAAGTTTGAGCAGGGTTGTGTGGGTGAGAAGGGATGAGAGACATTTAGGCAGGAATGGGAGAGAACAAGAGAAGATATCAATATTGATATCACAAGATGTAAAAAAAACATCGTTGGATTGATTATCAATAACATATCACATGGACAAGAGACAGTAGTACTCAATATGGCTCATACTACATAGTTCAACATAGCCACATGTCCTAATACATACAGTAACATACTATGCTAGTGCTAAGTGCTGGTTGCTGAGAGAAGGCCAAAAAAAGTGTACCAATAAAAAGGAACACAATGCTGCACCATGGATTATAGTCACTCAATGTCCTGCAGTAACAGCCTTTGCAATGGCAGTGACAGTGGCAAGGGGTGCTCACACAGATGGGTCAATGATGATGATGCTGTCTAATGGGGAAGGTTTCAGTGAATATTGTACTGTATGAGTCATATTCTGCAATGATGACAAGTGTTATCGAATGTACTTTTTAACACTGGTTAATATGATGAGAGAATGGGGGAACACCTGCCAGTTGAATTGGTCACCATCAAAGCTTGTATGAAGGTTATAGAACAGTGATTGAACATGTGCATAGTCAGGTTTTTTGGTAAATGATAGTGTGTGGGAGTACTCCAAGAACTCCAAAAATTCTATGGGAAACGTCTTGCATAAATCTGTAGCTAGGATACTTTGCTTCATATGAAGGATGGCACTCTTCTTGACCACAGTCCCATTGAACCATGGTAGCAATCCATGTAAAAGATATATCAGAAGATATGCAAGAGACTCCAAGTCGTCCCTATGGCTGAATACACTCCCTAGGTGACTATTGATGGATGCGAAAGCAGAAGTACCAATGAAAGATAGGCCTTCATGAAATGGAATATGCATGTGCATGTGGGTGTCTCAATACCAATGTGCAACACCAAAGTCAACAAGATACAGCACATCACTTTGTTTACCATCTCTGACAAGGATGTTGCTTAGTTTGATATCACAATGGATGAAGTTGCATGAGTGGATGTCCTGAAGGTGAGTGAGCTGTGGGAAAGGGTTGGCATGGTGATAGAATTCCACCAGAGAGACTGCACTGAGAGAAAAGGTGCACCCGTGGATATTGAAAACTAACAAGGATTGAAGGTCTGAAGCAGAGCAGAGCTAAATAGACCAGAGTAGACTGGAGCTACAATACATGAGTTTTAGTGTAAGGAATAACTGGGGGGCAACTCACCTTAGCCACTGCCAAAGAGGGCAGAAATGACTGAGGTGTTAGTAGGTAGAATGAGGGTTTAAATAGTATGTGGTGAAGGCACACTTGTACCCTGAAGGGTGGGAATGAAGACAGGTCATATGGAGAGTGTGCAATAGGTACGTGGTTTGGACCTCAGAGGTCCGGACTCTGCAAAGGAAGAGACATGTCTGTCACACCATTGTAAATTCATCAAGTATCTCCAGGTGTGGAGTCAACTCTGGACTACAGAGTTGGTGGCATTTTGTCACTCCCACTCAAGTGTAGCCATAATCCCATACCTTGAATGAACTTCCAGTGTTGCTCATTGGCAAGAGGGTTTGTAAGTATGTCTGCCACCATGTCCTTAGTGGAAACATACCAGACTACCACTTCTCCTTTCCCAACTAGATTGTTTGGGATGAAGTGGTACTTTTGTTGGATGTGTTTGGTTTGTGCTCAGAACTGTGGATCATGATATAGGATGATGGCTGCCTGATTGTCACAAAACAGCTCAGTGGGGGCTTTCTGTGAATGTCCTATCTTGTCAAAGAATGTCCAGAGCCATGCAAGGTGCTGTCTGGTGTTACTCAGTCCAATGTACTCCAACTCCGTGGTGGAGAGTGCTACCATGTGATAAAATACCATGAACTCCGAGAGCCAGAGGTGACTCCACACCCAGAGACATTTAATGGACTTGCAATAACGTGACTGACATGTATCTCTCTCTGCAGAGTCTGGACCTCTGAAGTCCAGACCATGTACCTATTACACACTCTCCATATGATCCATCTTCATTCCTGCTCTTCAGGGTATGAGTGTGCCTTCACCACATACTATTTAGCTCTTGCTCTACCTACTGGCACCTCAGTCATTTCCACCCTCTTTGGCAGCGGCTGAGCTCTGGTCTATTCCAGTCTATTTAGCTCTGCTCCACTCCAGACCTTCAATTCTTGTTAGTTTTCAATATCTGCAGGTGAACCTTGTCTCTCAGTGCAGTCTCTCTGGTTGCAGGCCAATTGGTATGATTCTTCTATTGGAATTCTATCACCATGTCAACCCTAGCTGCTAACCCTCTTGGACACTCCAAGTGTCTCCTCCACCTTCTACATTTTCCAGAAACTCTTCAGTTTCACCTGGAATGGCAACTCTGAACTCTCAGAGCATGTTGCATCACTCCACACCTCTGAGTCTTGCCTTGCTGCCATGAAGTTCACTGTGGACTCAAAAGTCATGGCATTCATCCTCCTAAACTCCCTTCCAAAAGCTTCAGAAGGGGAGTTGTTCAAATCTTTGCTCATCAATACTATGGAGAACAGTAAGCTCACCTTTGATGTCATAGAGACACACATAATCACTGAGGATGCCCACTTGTATCCCTCTGGACACTTGGAGTCAGCAATGCATGCCTCTGGGCCAACAAAGTCCTCTGCTCAACCTCCAAATTCCTCCACCTGATGTGAGCACCACTTGTTGGCCACACACAACCCCGCCAACTGCACCTCCTACAAGAAGTGGGTCATAGAGTTGAGAAAAGGAGGTTTTAAGAAGCCAGTGTTACGCTAAGCGTAGAACCTAGCTTTATCTGGAGGAGTCATGTGACGAACGACAGAGAAAGTCAGATGGTTTCTACCCAAGGTCCTATGTTACCCTTGCGGCGTGAGGTGGAATCGAAGAGTCTACTGCGCTTGGTAGGCGAAGAGACTATTAGAAGGGTCTCGACAAGTAGACTCGCGAGTCCACAAGCGGATTGGGCTAGATACTACACTTGTATTGCGTAGAACTAACTGGGGAATAGTACAAGTTCACAGGGTGTTTATATACGTATGAGTGGACCCTGAATAGAGAGTCCTAACGGGGAAATGGAACAGCGGAACACCGTTCTAGAAGGGGATACGTCCGTAAAGGAAACAGGGTCAAGGGGAGGAACAGAACAGAACAGAACAGAACAGAACAGAACAGAACAAAAGGAAGACATACTGCGGACTGCGCAAAGGATCAGGAGTTCCGGCTGGAATAGAAGATCAGAAGATGAATGGGACTCCATTTACGGGTCGAAAGAATCAGAAGGCAAATCGAAGAAACGGAGGAAATCGGAATCGGGGTCGTCGGGAGGAGAAGAAGAAATCCACGAAGCGAACTCGTGTTCCTCAGCCTCAGACATCCAGGGGATTTCTGTAACATTACCCCCTTTGTATGTCTGAGACACCGTCTCAGAATCCAACACTTCCATCATTGCTGTCAGTCTCGTCGGGCTCCCTGCCATTGACTCGGGAGAGGTACACCGGACAAGCGGCTTGAATATGCCCGGGAGCGTTGTGTCCACAGTGAGGGCATCTGTAGGACGGGCAGAAGGGACGAAAGTGGTCGACGCTGCTGCAGATGAAGCAGTGGACAACTGGGCGATGGCAATGTTGAGCGATCGCAATTCCTCGGACAGCTGTGGGGGCAAGCTGTGGGTTCCTGGCAAGTCGGGTGTTGCCTGCTCGAAAGACGGGAGCGAGCATTTCAGCGAGTTGGGAGAAGTCGAGTTCTCGACTAGGGGAGGAGGAGCACAGGAGAGGGGATGGAACAGGAAGGGGTTCTGGCATTGCAGGGGGTTGGCTAACTTCTGAGGTCGCTACAGTAGCAACTCCGGAGTCAGAGTTCGCAATAGAGTCGATGGGAGTCGACTCGAGGGTGGAGGAGTCCAAGATCTCGGGAGAAGGGGGCGTTGCGACCGGGAGGGATTGGGATGGGGTTTCAGCATGGAGGAGTTGTGCTCGTTGCTCCTCAGTACAGAGTCCAGCAGCGGCAGAGAAGATTCGCTGCATGACCTCCTCTGGGACGAATCGGAAAAAGCGTGAGAAGTCAGTACGAGTGAGGATGTTAAGGACCTCGTACCGCTGGGCGACAAGTCGCTCATTTCATCGAAGGGCGTCAGCAGGTGACAGGTTGGTGGCCGTTGCCAGGTGGAGTCTACCACTGGAGTAGTTGTGGTAGAGGCGAATGAGACCTTCGCAGACGACGGAACGCGAGTTCCTAAAATCTGCACTTTGTTCGATTGGGAGGAGGGCTGAGGGATCCTCGAGGACGGACGCATAGATAACATGCCTTTCCCGGAGGGGGAAGAGGCTGAGGGACGAGAGGGGATAGACGACATTTCCAGAGGGAGGAGGCGTGATGGTAGTGGACGACATAAGAAACAAAGAATTTAAACTAAGGAAACAAACAAACTTCTTGGGCGCTTAAGTACCCAAGGGCGAGTCCTAATCAGGACGATGGAAGAGGTCGGGCGGAGCGGAAGCGGAAAGAAGCACGGAGTAAGAGAACTTCTGTGGCTTCTTCGGAACAAACAGGATCAGGTAGAGTCGGAACTGCGGACTGCGGACTGCGGACACAGCACGGGAGAGATAGGGCGACTGTGGAAAGGTTAAAAGGTGAGTGATGAAGCGTGTGTCGACCCCATCATCATCATGTATCAGTTTCTTCTAGTAACCATTTCCTTCATCACCTTGTGCTTGGTGTCGGTGACCATGCTGGTCATCCTTGTTCTGACGCGGGGAATCCTGGATCTCCAGGAAAGAGTATCGGAGCGTCGGGTGCCCATTGTGGTGCGTGGGTGTTTCAGTGAGCCCGCATGCTAACGTCGAGGGAACATGCTGACTCTGTCGAACAGTGAGGAAATCCTTTGAGGTGATGGCATACAACCCTCATTGGATCCATGAAGGGAAAAAGGGATGGGAAGATCCGACTCGACTGGAGGCGCGAAAGGTATTCTGTCTCTCAAACAATCAAACCATGGAGTGGGGCGACGGAGTAACTGGAGGATGGGGTGGCGGCGGAGGAGGATGGGGAGGAGCCGGAGGTGACGACGGAGATGTTGAGGACTAGGGAGAAGTTACCGTAGGAAAATCCTTGGGTCTAGATAGTTTGTACGCTTGCAACATGTACTTTGCATGCGAGAGATGTGATTCTGGTTCCCAAGTATCCTCAGCGCAAGAGTAACCCTTCCAAGAGACAAGAAACTGGCGGCATCCAGGAGATCCCTGGTGAGAACGGATGGTTTTGATTTCGTACTCCTCTTCTCCTTCAATGACCTTGGAAGGAGGGTTGAAGTAATTCGGTCCATGTTCATCCGTTTCGGTAAAGGTCGAAAGGAGGGAAGCGTGGAAGATGTTGTGAAGTTTCTTCCAGGTCGGGGGAAGACGAAGTTTGTAGGCATAGGGAGAAATAACTGCGTTAATCTCGAATGGTCCTTCACGGCGCTGAGCGAGCTTGTGAGAGGGGAAGTTGAACTAAGGTTTCGAGAGTCCAGCCAGACCTTGTCGCCTACTTTCCATGGGGTAAACTTTGTTCCAATGCACTCTTTGACGGTCTGAGCGGCTTTGGCGTGAGCGGCGGTCGCCTCTTTTCGTGCGGCATCAAGAATTTCTAACCGCTTTTCCAAGGCGGGAAGAAAGGTGGTTCCGATTGGGGGGTAGGCACGGGGTTCGTATCCGTGCATCAGGGAGAATGGCGTGATGTTGGTAACGGAGTGGACAGCTGAGTTATGCAAGAACTCAGCCATCGGGAGAAGGTTGGCCCATTTCGAAGCATTTCCTTGGCAAAAGATGCAGAGATAGGTTTCGAGTTCTTGGTTAACTCGTTCAGACTCTCTGTCAGTCTGAGGATGGTAGGCAGTTGAGAGGGCAACGTCGTAGGATAAGAGCCGGGAAAGCTCTCGAGCAAAGGCAGAAGCGAATTGAGGTCCCCGATCAGAGATGACCTTGTCGTGGAGACCGAAGCGACAGAACACATTTTTGAAAAAGAGGGATGCAACCCCTGCCGTGTCAATAGATTTGTTACAAGGGATGAAAATCACCCCCTTTGTAAGCCCATGGTCGACCACGACCAGCACAGAATCAAAACCAGAGGACAGGGGGAGGTTGGTGATGATATCGCAGGAAATCTGCTGGAACGGCCGACTGGCGGAGGAGGAGATTGGACAAATACTGGGAGCCACTGGATGGGTGTTGACCTTGTTGGCCTGGCAAACAGCGCAACCAGCAACGAAGCGTCGAACAAAGGTGGTCAGACCGGACCACCAATAGTCGCGCTGCACAAGGTGAACAGTGCGGAAATACCCTCCATGACCCCCAGCGGGTGAATCATGGAGGGACCATACAAGGTCCTGCTGGGCGGGCTCAGGAATGTAAAGACGGCCCTTGAAGTACAAGGCACCATCCAGGAAGGTCCAATCCTTCGGAGAAGCACGGGGAAAGAGGGAATCGCCGTCGGTCAAGGCTTTCACGGCGTCGGTCACAAGAGGGTCCTCCGCGGTATGACGGGCAATCTTGCTGGCCAAGGCAACGTCCAACTGATTGATGATAACATCTGAAACGTCGGTGGGTTCCTCAGGAAGGGGAGGGAGAGGTTTCGAGAGATCGGGGAGGAGAGTGATAGCCGTATTGTTGTCAGACGTGTCGACAACATCCTGGCAAGATAACGCATCCATGGGACCCATGGCAGAGCCCGGTTGGTTGTCCCAGCGGAGGTCGAAGTCCTGCAAGAACATCGACCAGCGAGCCTGACGGCGAGAGAGGTTCTGAGGAGACTTCAAGTACGTCAAGTTCCTGTGGTCCGTAATCACCGTAACCGGGTGATTAGTGCCCGTGAGGTATTGGCGCCATTTCTCAAGGGCCCGTATAACCGCGAGGAGTTCGCGATCATAGATATTGTAATTTCGCTCAGCCGGAGCGAAAGTCTTGGAGTAATAGGCGCAGGGGTGGAGATCCCAATTGCCATCTTTCTGCATCAGGACAGCACCCAATGCGCAGAGAGAGGCATCCGTCATAACGAAAAACGGGTGGTTGGTGTCGGGGTACCGCAGTACTGGCCGACTCAGGAACGTCTTCTTGAGTTTCTGAAAAGAATCCTCATGGTCCGGCAACCATTGCCATTGGGCACCCTTCTTCGTCAAAGAAAGAAGCAGCTGCACAATGTTAGAGAAATCGGGGATGAACTTCCTGTAGAAATTGCAGAAGCCCATGAACGAGCGTACTGCACTAACGGATCATGGAGTGATCCATTCCTCGATAGCGGTCAGTTTCACAGGGTCCATAGAAACTTGACCTTCCCCGACAATCATGCCAAGGTACTCTGCCTTTGGTGCACAGAATGTGCACTTTTCCAGCTTGACGCCTAGCTTATGTTCGCGAAGGTGTTGGAGAACAAGACGAACTCATTTAACATGTTCGTCGTAATCCTTTGAATGAACCATCAGATCATCCATGTAAATGATGAGCCAACCTTCCGCGAGGTAGTCGGCAAAGATATGGTTCATGAAAGCCTGGAATGTTGGCAGTGAGTTACACTGCCCAAAGAACATTACCGTTGGCTCGAAGAGACCAAGAGGGGTGGTGAAGGTGGCTTTCCACTGATCCTCGGGGCGGATCCGAATATTGTTGTAGCCCCATTGGATGTTGAGCTTGGTGAAGTACCTAGAGTGCTTCAAGGTGTCAATCAAATCCACGATACAAGGAAGGGGATACGCGTTCTTGATCGTGTGGGAATTAAGATACCTATAGTCCTGGCAAGGACGGTAGGTTCCATCCTTCTTTGGCACAAAGAAGAACAGAGAAGCCTGAGGAGACTTCGACGGCATGATCTTTCCTTCTCGTAGATTTTCTTTGACAAATCCTTTCAACACCTCCATCTCCTTAGGGTTTAAGGAGTAGTTCTTGGCTCGTTTGGGTACGAACGAGTCGTCAAGCTCAATGGTGTGGTCGAAGGGTCGATGGGGAGGGAGAGGAACATCTTTGGCTTTCATGAAGACATCACGGAATTCGGCGAATTCGGGAGGAAGTTCGACGACCTTCTTTTCTTGGTCGGCGGCAATTGAGGTCGAGACAGTGACCTTGTTGATTTCCAAAGGAGGGAGTACTCCCATGGCCATGGCTAAATCATCGACCAGTTGGTCGAAGATAGCATCTTCGGAGACCGAGTTATATCATAGGAGATAACGCTGGGTTTCAGCGTCCTCCTTTCGTTGCGAGATCCCTTTCCGGCTCGGAAGAGAGATCGTTCCGGTTGACCAATCGATGGTCAGATTGTTGTGGCGAAGCCAAGGAAGCCCTAGGATGACCTCCTCGTTAGTTTGAACGAGGTACATAGAAAAGTCGTTTCTCCACGTTCTCCCCGATACAAAGGTGAGCTATTGTCGTCCTTCGTATTAAACCTCCTTGGTTGACAGTACCGTCCACGTTGTGGGCCGTCAGAGGTTTCGGCAATCATTGCGTGTCCCATCCAAGACGATGGACAAGAGCTGTGCTTATAAAGCACCCGGTAGCTCCACAGTCAATGAGGGCGTTCGTTTCAGCGATTTTCCTGTTTGATCCAGACAGGGTAATAGGAATGGAGATAGATCTCGCATTCTTTCCGGATACAAATACAGGCACTATAGTAAAGGAGGGTAAAGACGCTGATACTTTCCCTCCACTCAAAAATCCTGTGGTCCCTTGTTAGCCCCGTCGTCGTGATAGAAAATACGAGGCTCAATGGGTTCTTCTTCGTCCACTACTAATCTAGCCACATTTTCAGTGGCATCAATCGGGGTTCCATCTTCGTCGGCTGCTCCATAGATGATCTTTAGGGAGTTCACCGCCTCTGCATCGGAGATATTGAGTGTCCGGGCATACTCCTGAAGTGACGATGGAGGAGCAGACACCATGGCGGCCCAAATTCTCGGAGCTGAAGGAGCGGGAGGTCGAGGGGAAAAGCCTCGAGTATTCCCGGAGCAGGGATGCTTGTTGGAATGACATCCAACCTTGTGACAAATGAAGCACTTGTTTGTATGGAAGTGCTCGGCTCGTTGAGTGGGGGAGAGTCGGATTGCATCGATATCCATAGTGTAAGGATCCCGACGAGATGAGGAGGTATTGGAAGAGTGCTGATTACCTCCGGAAGGAACATATGTAGTAGTGCCAGAGCGAAGTTTCTTCAAGCGCTGGACCATGTTGTAAAACTGAGCGGCCTTGTCAAGCCACTTCTTGACCGTTTTTGGTTCTTCATTGACTGTGGCCATCCAGAAGGCAAGATCTGCAGATACTGCCTTCTTGAGCATGTCTTTCAGGACAAACTCATCCGTTATCCCGCTCTGATCCATTTCAAGTTCGAAAGCAGAGTGGAATCCATGGAAGTCTCCTTTGAAGGGCAGTCCTTCCATGCGTATGTCGCCCAAGGCTGCACGAGCCTTGCCTGTTCGGTCTGAGGGGAAGAAAACCTGGGCAAAGTCGTCCAAAAACTTCTCCATGGTCTTCTCAGTTGCTGATACGTCGGGGTTCAGCATCTTCTTCAACCAGCCCTCAGAGAAGATAGCACCGCGTCCCCTACTCATCTTATTACAAAGAGTGAGGATCTTCATCTTGTTGATGCTAAATCATGGAGACATTTGAAAGTATGCCTCCATGGTGAGTGCTCATCGTTGAGCATCCTCGTCCCTGCCAGAGAATGTTACAGAAATCCCCTGGATGTCCGAGGCTGAGGAACACGAGTTCGCGTCGTGGATTTCTTCTTCTCCTTCCGATTTCTCCGATACCGATTTCCTCCGGTTCTTCGATTTGCCTTCTGATTCTTTCGACACGTAATCGGTGTCCCGTTCACCTTCTGATCTTCCTTTCCAACCGGGACTCCTGATCCTTTCCGTTCCTCCCCTTTGCCCTTGTCTTCTTCCG
>JBBPNN010001198.1:0-11324 GCA_038090935.1 Hortiboletus campestris
GAACGGAACGGAACGGAACGGAACGGAACGGAACGGAACGGAACGGAACGGAACGGAACGGAACGGAACGGAACGGAACGGAACGGAACGGAACGGAACGGAACGGAACGAGCAAGAAATAATCCAAAAGAAGAAAAGGAGTTCTGGTTGGAAGCGAAGCACAGAAAGGAACAGAACTCTGTCGAACTAAAAGGAATCAGAAGGAACATCATCGAAGAGAGAAGAAAATAACAAGAGGTCCATGTCCTCAGATTCCCAGATGTTCATCCACAACGTGAACTCTTGTTCCTCAGACTCAGTGACCCAGGGGATTTCTGTAACAGTTTGAGGAAGGTTTTTTAGAGAGTGAGAAGGGGAACACAAGACTTATCCTAGAGCTTCCAAACCAAACCAATCAAATCTGGATTAAAGTTGAGGCGAATCCGAACAGGTTGTAATAAATCCAGTCAAGGACTAGGACCAGATTGAACAGGAAAGTGACAAAGCGAAAGAAAAGACAAGGTTGACAGAGACCGATGAAGAAAGTGCAAGTAAAAGGGAGATGCAATATTCTCACAGAGAACCCCAGTTTATAGTCCAGGGAACACCCTAGACTTTTACCAAAAATGAAATATTCTAAAAATGTAACCTCAGAAAAAGATCATTGTCCCTACATGGGTAACTACACTTTGTCAGTAAGTACAACAACCACATGGAAAGGTACTAATGATCCTGAGTAAGGGTATGGGTGACCCTACGAACGCCACTAGGTGGGGAACACAACAGTAGGTCTAGATCAGAATCTGAGGGTCTAGAACAATCTGGTACAGAATGTGACCCGCCAATCAATGTGTAAGTCATAAAAGAGATGGAAAAGAGATGAAAGTGACAAAAGGTACATACATATGAGAGAGTGGGAATAGAACATTAGAAGTTATTCCAGTCAAACTGGATAGCAATGACCCAATCAGATTAACTCAGATTGAAACAGATATGTACAATACTCAACAGGATCCACTCAGATGGACATGGAATTTGATAGGAGTCTTAAGGTACACACAGAGGGACCTAGACAATACCTAGAAAGGGGGTAAAACTCCATATTTGAACATAGGGAGCCTCTGGCTCCTACAGCAGGTTAATCCACAGGCAGTGTCCTACCATGGAGAGCAGACTCCCTCCGAGTTCAGAGTCATGAGGCAGCACGAGCAGTCTGCATGTGTAATGGTGGACGAGCAAATGAGCACGCATGTGCATGCAGACACAACTGTCTGTGTGTATGCATGCTTGTGCATTCATACAACAGGGGGGTGGGGTGGGCAAGGCAGCATGAGTGGGACATGCATGGCGCACACACTCATTTAACAGCAGGGTGGGCAAGGGCATGCAAGTGAGCCAGCACATGCACACATGCAGGTGCCAAGGCAGTGGGGTGCAAATGGGGGACACAGCAGGACAACAACAGGATGGGCAAAGGCACATGAGCAAGTGAGCACACGTGCGCACGCAGACATTGTGTTTGGGTGCATGCACATGCTTGTGTTCTTGTGCCAAGGCAGTGGGGTGTGAATGGGGGATGTGGCAGAATGGGTGAGCAAATGGATGGGGGTGGGCATGTCACATGTCACACTTGTGGAACATGGCACCATTGGTGTGGTTGCATGTCTCATGCAGTAGTGGTGGTGTGGTGGGTGCAGTGGTGCAGTTGCACTGTGCATGGGCATCATGGTGACAGGGCGGGTGTGGTCGCTGTTGGGCATTGCACAAGGACTGGGGAGGAGGTGGTGATGGCGATGGCGATGGATAGAGGGCAAGGTGGGTGCAAGTGGGCAGGGCCATGCAAGTGGCATGATGAGGGGTGCTGGATGAGGGTGGGTGAGGGCTGGTGGGCAGGTGAGCATGTACAAGTGCATTCATATGACAGGTGGTGGACAAAGGTGGGCAAGGGTTGGTGGGTGAGCAGGTATGTCCATCTGCATGGTGTGTGCATGAGTGCATTTGTATGACAGGTGGTGGATGCACATGTTCATGCAACAGATGGCAGACGAGGGTGGATGAGGGTGAGCAAGCGGGGTGGGTGATCATGATGGTGATGGAGAGAGGGCGAGGTGGGTGTAAGCAGGTGTGGCTGCACTTGGGCAGGATGAGGGTGGGGCAACTGTGCATGGGCATGCTCACAGGAGGGTGAGGGTGACATGATGTGGTCTGTGGGTGGGGGCGACTGACTTCATGTGATTGAGTTGGCTGGGCAAGGTTGCATGAGGATGGCAAGAACTGAATAACTTATTAACACCCACATCAAGGGTACAGGTGTGGATGCAGGTGTGGGTGTCCAGCAATGGTACCCCCACCCATACCCACATGATACCCACATCTGTGACCCACATGGGTTACCCTTACCTGTGACATTGCCTAAAGTCGACGCTGGGAATTGGATACCAATCTGTATGGTGTGTTAGGGCACGACAATGAAGACATGCATACATGTGTCACCTTGCTCTCCAAATCATCCCACTATTGGAGCCACATCTTTTCAATGCACTGGTTTTCCTTGATGGTGCCATTGATGGCAGTAGCAAGCGTGGCAAAAGCCATTGTGACACAATGATCATTGTAAGAGCGAATAGAGGCACTGTGCTTGAAAGTGATGACCTGTGAATAATGATCCCATTGTCAAACTCATCTGTCTCGACCCCAAACTTGGCTGTATGCATGTCAGTAAACAATACCTATACCACGGTTTCACAACACACTCAATTAGTCCCTCATCAGTGTCTTGATGCAGTTTGCATTCCCATGAATCCGTGAGATGTTCATACCTATGATGTCACCTTCCCCACCAAGGGCACTGTTCATTGCAACAGTCATGTTCCACTTGCCTACTATGGGTGTGCCAATCTGGACCTCTCACATGTTAAGCTATAAGTTCTCATGGGTCCCAGGTTTGACACACCTGGTACCCCTGCACTTTCTACATGGGTCCTAAGTTGCAGCTAGTATGCTGTAGCTGACAAGTGCATGGATGACATGTGAGAGGACATTGTCGAGCGAGTAACCAGGGGTGAGATGAAGTTGAACAGACTTGATGGGGTGACGTTTCAGACGGAAGTTTTCAAACTCTGCCTGAAAACTGCCAGTGTGCACAGACCATCCTCAATGCTACATACATCATGCCAAGGGGTGCATCACCAGCATCTGATTTTGGTTTCATGTGATGTGGACCAATTTTGGTCTCCATCCCTCTCACACAACAGCTGCATGAACAAAGCATGGCATGTGCACTGCTCCGCATGGACACATGGGCATGCAGGGGCGTGCATAATGGACAATGGACATGGAACATGGCAAAAGCAAGCTGGAAGACACACATCCTTGGGTGGACACAAGGGCACATGGCAGTGGGCATGACGGACGAGGGCATGGCATGCAGATTATATTAGCAGAAATGATATGCAGTAGTAGAGTACAAGCCAACAAGAGCACCATCTCAGCTGTGAGGCACAAGCAGCTTAGAACAAAAAGACTGGAAGAGAAAGAAAGGTAGGTGACAGTGGCAGCATATCATCTCACCACAGTTCTGACCAGGCAATAAGATGTATGCTAGCATAGAAGACTGGAATGGGGTGAGAAGCTTGAAACAAAACAAAACAAGACTTGAAGAGAGGGAGAAGAGAAAACGGAAATGGGGGAAGGAGACTCTGTTGCTTTGAAATGTGCAAGCTTACTTTGTGTCTTCATCTTCATCAAGATAAGCAAGGTGTGGATAGCTCATTGACAATGCCATCTAAAGTGGTAAGAAAACACAAGTATGTGAGAGATCAAGTGACATCAAGTTTGTCATCTCTCTCTTGTGGGTTGATGGTATGAGGCTCCCACTTTATACTTTGACCGTGGTGAGTGTCCACAATCAATGGTGGGCAAGATGGCGAAGTGGGTGAGGGAAAGTGGTGGTGAGGGTGGTGGACAGTGACAGTCCTGATTTGCTGGTGGCTTGTTGTGTTCCAAAACTTTTTGTTTGCACATCTGATGAACATGGTTAGAAACTGAGATTAGGGTACAAATGAACATGCCTCTGTGCTTGCTGGTTTTCTGGCATATGTATGGGAGGTCTGCAATGGCGAAGAGAGCACAATGTTCATCAGCAAATTCACAATGAGCTGCACAGCTAGGTCCCCCCCTATGTAGCCCTGTATCAGCCTGTAGAGGCTGCATAGGGGGGGACCTAGCTATGCAGCACATTGTGAATTTGCTGATGTTATGTTATGTTACTAACTTAGGTCCTGGCAGTCCTGGCCAGCCTCAGACTCACTCAGACTAGAAGTGACTGTAAGTTTTGAGTTCAATAACATGTAGATTTCATGGGTTTGTAACTAGTATTCAATCTATACAGAACTGAACTTCATTGTGACTACTGCTAAGATTCAGTTCAATGATTCAGGTCCACTCGATACTTGTCCTAATGTGGTGAAAGAGGTAACTAGATTAGTGCGGATAGCAGACAGCATTAAATTTTTTCAACAGTTTTTCTCACTGAATCTGTGCAAATTATGCATTCAGCAGATTGCTGAAAACAACAGGGTACATTTTCAGTGGAAAAAGTCAATGAATCAGGGGATTCATTGAGTGATCCACTGAAAGCTGATGAAATCTCTGAGGATTGGTCCAACAACCTTTAGAGCCAGTTCAGGGAAACAATCCTGTCCAGAAACCTGTGTGAAAAACCCCAAAAAGAAGCCCACTGACTGATGACATAAGCAACTGCATCCAAGCGAAGCTCCAACTTTCTTTCGCTTCCCCCCCCCTTTCTCCTTTGTTATGGCTTGCAAATCTGTGCAATAACCCTCCAAGGGCACATTATCACAACCTCACACCAGTAGTGTTCAGGTATCATGGTCAGAAGCTGATACAAATGTGCTCATTGGTCTTGTTACCACCCACAAGGCATCAGCTGGTGAGGGCCTAAACTTCAAGGCTTCATTCTGAAATACTGTTGCTGCTGCCCTCAGTAACCCTAGCAAAGGAGCACCCAAGACTGCCAAGGCATGCAAAGATAAATGGAAAAGGGTATGTAGTTTTCTTGCTGATCGATCATATATTCGACTGATTATGTACAGCTCAGAAAGACATACGATGTTGTAATGTTGATGTGCAGTAAATCCAGATCCATGTATATGCTCTCAGGAGGGGCTGGTATTGGGATTGAAAATGAGCATGTATAGAATGATTTTATCAAGGTATGTTTTAGTATGATAGTGTGCATCCTGGACTAACACTCATTTCGACAGCAATGCAAGGATGTGGGCCCCTTCCAAAATAAGCACTGGCCACACTACGAGGTGATGAAGGAGCTCATGCCATCAAAGGGCAAGGGCTTGAACCACTTTTCTGCACTAACCATCAGCGTGCCAAGTGTGGTTGGAGGGCCCAGTGTGGATGTGTCCACCAGTGAGAGTGACAGTGGAGGGGAAGCATTGGAACTGTGGGAGTGCCATCTACCGTGCAGGACACTCTCTGCATGGTGTCCAGTTCCAACCTTGGGTTCATGGTGATCGATACCAACCCAGATACGATGATGGCGGCCCCCATTTTCCAGCCGTTGCAGCCACCGGCCAACCAAGCTGCCCACCTCTCCTTTGTGCCACTGTCTTTTAGTACCCAGGACAAATTCGCACATTCCATTGTCCCTTCGTATCCAGTATCGTCTGTCAGTTCCACCCCCCCTCCACATCTTCAGGTTATACCAACATGACTTTCAGTTGGCAATCAGATCCCAATACTCTGCTGACACCAATGAGCTTCCCTCCCCTAACTGCCCCATCCTCGTTCAACGGGTCATCTATCAGCTCCATCAAACCATCTTCCAGCATTTCTGCCTGCATGAAGCAATCTCGAAAGTGGAAAGGAGACGACAACAGTGGCTCTGTTGTATCCAGCACTGTGTCAGCTGCTGTGCTCAGTACCTCGTCAGCTTGAAAGCGATGTGCAGGAAAGGTGGTGTTCAGCCGTGAACAATTGGGTGAAAAGTTGGAGAAGTTGGAGAGTATGTGTGAGTTGATTTCTGGTCAAAGTGGTATTATCAAAAGTGTGGTTTCTGCCTTGGATGCCAAGGCTAGTGCTTCCACTTCCCATCTGATTGTTCAGGTGGCGAGGAAGCAACTGGTACAAATGGATGCAACTGTCATTCCTCATTCAATGTTGTTCTTCTTTTTAAATGCTTCCATGACAATCATGATTTCGCTGATGGATATTTACAACTAACAACAACACCTGAACTTGCCACTGCTTGACGTGCATGGTTGAAGGACAGGATTGAAGAGATGAAATGCAGCGCTTGAATTCTGTATTCTCCATGTTGTATGCGCTATTCCACTCATGTCTTTACATCATTCAATATCATGTGTCTGTGTGTGTACCCCACAGTACAGAGCAAATACAAATGTCAAGTCACAAAGTTACTAGTACTTTGAATACATTGTATGATAGCTAGATGGGGATTGGTTCACCCCTGTGGGCTCGTTCTGCGGTATAACTAATCCAAATATCATCAGCAATTCTTTCCTGCATCGCAGACATCCAGTCCTGGTCAGCATTGGTGAGTACACCATCGGCAAGCGAGCCAACTGTGTCTGCCAACTCACAAGGGGGCATAGCAGCTACAACATGTTCAATATCCTCTAATTCAGCAGGGTCCCAGGTACAGATGGCATTGTGGATACAGCAGAGAGCGTGGGGGATGCAGCTTTGAATGGCCATCGCATACTCAGGAGGCACAACAAGGATCCAGAAGCAATGCTTGAGCACACCAATGATACGCTCAACAACATTGCGGAGCTGGGCATTGCAGAGGTTGTAGCATTCCTGTGCATTCACAGGACTGGCCACAGTTATTAAACCAAAAAGATGTTTGAAGGAAAAGAGAGCATACTGTGCCTGAGCATGCCCCCACTCAGCCAAGTGGTAGTGCTGTCCACAATATGGAACCAGCAGCTACTGGCAATTGGGATACTCTGCATCAGCGAGTCAGGTATAGTGAGGTCTGTTGTCTGTGCGTCATGGTAGATGGTGGCATCTGCCATAGACCCTTCCCAGCTGCTGAGTACATAAGTAAATTGCATGTTGAAATCGCAGCAAACAAGACAGTTTTGCGAAGTGAATCCTTTGCAGTTTCGCGTGGCATCCCTTTCATCTGCAGCAGGGATGCACGTAATGTGAGTCCCATCGATAGCACCTATGGTGTCTTGAAAGAAAGGGTAGTATTTTGGATTGTTGTGGATAGAAGGATGGATGGGATCATTTTCACATGGTAGCCAAACATATTTTGAGTAGATCCCAGGTGAAGAGAATGCAAACAGCATTTTCTTGAAGTATCTGGGCATTGCTGTTAGCAATGCACAAAATAAGATTGATTGCACACTTGGAGATTGTACTGTTAGAACGCTGAAAACACTTGCCGAGATGCCTGACCAATAGGCCAGTGACGCATGCATAGAGAAATATTGCCAGTTGCTCTTCAAGGGTAACATGCCTGGAATTGGTATGGCCATGCTCCTGCAGTTCATTCAGCAGGATTTTGAAAATGTGTTTGTGAACTGCAAGCTCAGTACGAATTCTTTTTGGGTGGCCATTAAGAAGCTCAGCAACCCAGCCTGTGCCAGAGAGGATAGAGGTATGGTAGGGGATTGGCTCAGCCCTCTCTGTAGCATGTATGTTCTCTTGAAAAAAATCTAGCAAGAGAGCAGACAAGGCAGCGAGTGGTACGTGGTACTGAGTGATGATGTTAACCAAGAAATGCCTATCACGGACCTCATTGATCTCCTCGATCTCATACTCATAATCTTCTTCATACCCTCCTGTCACCAACTCCCCTGACTCCCCACCAATCTCCTGCTCTGTGTCTGCACAGAACCACCTGTTGGTCATAATGGCAAAAGGGGGGGGGTAGCGAAAGAAAGTTGAAGCTCCGCTTGGATGCAGTTGCTCATGTCATCAGTCAGTGGGCTTCTTTTTGGGGTTTTTCATACAGGTTTCTGAGCAGGATTGTTTCCCTGAACTGGCTCTTATGCACACTACAATAAGTAAGTCAACTATTCTCAACAAATGGTTGCTAACAATATTGTGCTAGGCTCTTGTTCAGCAATCCACGTGGGCTCGGATGTGCCATGGATGATGCTGATGAGCCCTCTGACAAAGACAACATTGCAGTCATGAAGAAACAAATGGTCAGCAGGGCTAATGACTTGTCTTTTTGGTCCAGAGCATCCACAGTGGTTGAGGAGCCCTTGTCTGTAGCTCACCACACAGATCTCGATGTGGATGACTTGTACGACAACCCCCCGGTGGTCAAGGAAGATGTTTCCACAGCTTGTTATGTCAATGACAAGACAGATGACTTGGACAGTGACACCAATTGAGAGTGGTCTTGTGAACCCACTCCACCTGCAGTCATTGCAATCATGAAGAAGCAAATGACCGGAAGGGTTGGCATTGTGCCCTCTTGATCCAGATCATCCACAGCAGTTGAGGAGATCATGCCTGCGACTGGTTACACAAACATTAATGCAGGCCATGGTGCTCAGAGCCATGTAAGCTCTGCATCAAACAACACTGCCCCAGCGGCACATACTTTCAAGGGGAAGGGGAAGGCAATTGATTATGACAGCCCATTAACTGACATTGATGAAGATGCAAGCATTGGGAAGAAACAAAAGAAGGGTGGCAAGTCATCTGCAGTGCCAGTGAGGAGGTCCACTCACACATGCAAGTAACTCTTAGGATACAGTACAATATCTCAGGCTGTCTTTTCTCTGCCATTGCTCAACTCTTTACTGCAGGACCATTGTTATTCTAGTTCTCAGCTTCATCTCTTTGTTCAATCATTGCTACGTTTATCAGGATAACCCGATTACACAGGGGCAAGAAGGGTAATGAATCAGTGGGAGATACGCACTGATAGGTTGATGGTTGGTAACAAAGAGTAATCTCAAGTAGAGATAATCTTCATAGTGGATGGAACAGACAATATCCTCAGAGGATCTAAGTGAGGGGATGGAGCAAAGGATGATAGAAAGAATTGTTATTGAGACAGGCTTAAGGCCATGTCTTATATACTGTTCAGTGATGAAACACTGATGTAAGTGATACATGTTTCATGTATGAAACATGTAAAAGACATAAGGGATAAAACACGTATCAGGTATGAAACATGTAAGAGAATGTGAAATGTAGAGTGAAATGTGTATCACATCTTATGACACAATGATGTCATAGTCTAGACTGAAGATAAGAATAGCTTATCTAATAATGGTGAGTAATATGGATAGCATAAAAGATAAGGTCGTAGACCGTTCTAGAATCTGGTATCAGGAATGAATATTAAAATATGAAATACCAGAATTCCAACAATGTTTTGCACCAGCTTTCCACCACAGTTCATGCCGTTTGCAGCATTTCAGACTTGTATGCTGTTAGAGGTGTGCAACTCCTGGTGACAGCTCCGGAACTCTGGAGGTACGTTTGGTCAAATGAGACTTCACTTCAGCTTATGTGCTGCACCCTTACTGTTTGTATGGTTGTCCTGGATTTCGGAGGGTGAAGGTAGTGATGAAGAGGAGAACTAGACAGGAGTTATCTTAGTTGATATTCAAGCTAAAGTATAGAGGGTATCTAGGAGTTTATACAGTGACTCCAAAAATCCTTTCCATACTAACCCAGAATGTGGTGCGTGAGGCGCACCACCAAACAGCGTGGGAATCACGCTTAGCATTGGTGGAGTTATAAATAGTACATACGCTCGGCTACAATATTGCCTCCTAGGTCATGTGATTTGGTCCACATGCCAGAGAGATATGATCAATTCAAAACAGCAATACCATGGAAAGGGTTTTTTCACTTTTGAAATAACAAGGGTATTTGGATATTATCAGTACTTGGTATAGCCTCCTTTTGCTCTAAGCACTGCCTGAACCCTTCTAGGCATGCTTTCAATCAATTTCTGACACTCCTCAACTGGTATCCTATCCCACTCCACTTGAACCCTTTCCCACAATTCATGAATCCCATTGGGGGGGTTTTCATGCTCTGCAAGCCTCCTCTTGAGACAACCCCAGAGGTGTTCAATAGGGTTTAGGTCAGGAGACTGTGCAGGCCAAACCATAGTGGTGAATTCTTGCTCCTCTAGCCAGTTCTTGACCTTCCTGCAGGTATGCTTGGGGTCATTGTCCTGCTGAAAGATGGTGTCAGGAGGATTGAGACCATAATACTCCAGGGTTTTCTGGAGCTCATCCTTCAAAATCTGAAGGTAGAGGTCCCCATCCATCCTACCATCAATCTTGGTAGCAAATCCAATGCCCTCCCAAGTCATACAGCCCCACATCATCAGAGAACCTCCTCCAAACTTGAGGGTTCCATCCACCAACCTATCACTAAGCCCTTCACCTGCCCTTTTCCATGTTTATTTGCGCCCATCTGATCCTAGGCGATTGATTTTAGTCTCATCAGACCATATTACCCTCTTCCAGTCCTCTAGAGTCCAATCCTTGTGGGCATAGGCAAAGTCCAAACGAGCTTTGCGATGCCTAGGAGAGAGAAGGGGGCGTTTGAACTTCACCACAGCCTTCATACCAGCTTTCTTCAAGTGAAGGCGAACAGTATTGGCAGAGAGGGGTTGGTTGATGATGGTGGTAAGGGCTTTGGTCACTTGGACAGCATTTTCAGCTTTGCCAGAGGTGATAAGATGTTGGGCATGTCGAGTGTTGGTAGGGGAAAGCTTGGAAGGACGACCCCCAACAGCTTTGGGAAGGGCAGAACACTCTTTGGAGTGAAGTTTGGATATAGCAGAAGGGCTAACACCAGTTTGCTTGGCAATAGCTTCACCAGAGCAGCCAGCATCAAGCAATGAAAGGATAGAGCTTTGTTGAGCAAGAGAGAGGGATCTGACCATGATGATGGTTGAGAATCAAGAAGTGTGTGAACTTTTTTAAACTCAGACATACTATTTACATGTATATCTTTGTTTGTACTAACAAACAATGGCAAATATTCCATGATTTGACTAAGATCCTAGTCATCAATTCAAAAGTGAAAAAACCCTTTCCATGATATTGCTGTTTTGAATTGATCATATCTCTCTGGCATGTGGACCAAATCACATGACCTAGGGGGCAATATTGTAGCCGAGAGTATGTACCATTTATAACTCCACCAATGCTAAGCGTAATTCCCACGCTGTTTGGTGGTGCGCTTACCAATCGCGAGGACGAACATCTGAACGCGACCAATTATGAAAACACCGTGTTGTTCTTGGTGTCTTGCTTCCAGTATGTGCTGGTAGCTGCGGTGTTCAGCAC
>JBBPNN010001199.1:0-11314 GCA_038090935.1 Hortiboletus campestris
TCTCATCAGTAACACATTCTCAGATATAATGTTCCGGAATTTCAATGTGTTTCAAATGACCTTCTTGAGCAGGATTAGAAGCAAGAAACATGGCACCTTGGTTATCACATAGAAGCAGAATTGTCTTGAGATTAAATCTCAATTCCGAAAGAAGTATTTGGATCCAGGACAATTGTTTTGCAGCTTCTGTCATGCCAACATATTCTGCTTTGGTAGAAGACAACGTGACTTTCTGTTGACGACGGGATAGCCAAGAGACTATTCCATTTGCGAGGAACATAGCATAGCCAGAAGTAGATCGACGAGTTTTGCAATCTCCAGCCCAATCTGTATCAGAATAAGCTAGGATACCAGATTGACTAGCTCCATCATATGTCAAGCAGAGATCCTTGGTTCCAAGGAGATAGCGTATAATATATAATGCTTTCTGCAAATGTTCTTCCGAAGGATTCGAAGAGAACTGTGACATCTTGATAACAGAGTATGCAAGGTCTGGACAAGTTCCAAGCATAATATATAGCAGTGATCTGATGACCGACTGATATCGTGAACGGAGATGAGGAGTCGAAGGAGTTGTATATGGTCTGGGGTTGTAACTGGATGGAAGAGGTGTGTGAGCAACCTTGGCAAGATCAAGCTTGAAACACTTGATTACCTTCTCAGCATAAGCGATTTGATCTAGCTTGAGAGTACGTTTTGTGTGATCACAGGTGATGCGCATGCCAAGATATTCCGTTGCAGCGCCAAGATCTCTACTTTCCCATTTTGCCATAAACTCTTTTTTCTTCATCATGAGATAGGAGCGATTGGAGCCGATGAATAAAGCATCATCAACATAAATGACAAGAATAATGATGTCTTGACCATGAAAATGAACATAAACACCTGGATCTCCATGTGTTCTAATAAAACCCATATCGAGAAGCAATTGGTGGAGAGCCTTGTTCCATTGTAGGGTGGCTTGTTTCAAACCATAAATTGCCCTGAGCAAATGACAAACTTTATTCTCCATGCCAGGTTTGGCGAATCCTTCTGGTTGCTCCATATAAATCTCCTCATTGAGATCACCAAACAGAAAAGCTGTTTTGACATCAAGCACTTCAATTTCCCAATCTTCTAGCGCAGCAATGGAGAGGAGGAGTCGAACTGTTTTGAATCTTGCAACCAGAGAGAAGGTTTCTTCGAAATCTATTCTGTAAATTTGGGTAAAACCCTTTGCAACAAAGTGAGCCTTAGTGCAGCCATCACTTTTGACAACATATACCCATCTCCCTTTGACAGGTTTACGTCCAGGTGGAAGATCAACCAATTCCCATACTTTGCATTCATGGAGAGATTTAATTTCATCCTCCATTGCAGTTCTCCATTTAGCTTGTTCTGATTTTGGTAATTCAGAACATCCTTATAGTGTGAAGGAACACCAACAATGGGTGCAGCTGCGGCTATAATGCGGTTAAAGAACTTCACACTATACATGGTTCCAAGATCATCATCTTCGTTGCTAGACAATCAAGAAGGTTCTGCATGTATGTCATGTTCAATCTCCACCGGAGGTCTATCTCCATATAGATTGTCAGGAAGAATTTGTGGATTACGAACACGAGCTCCTTTGCGTAACTGTGGTGATTGTGAACAGTAGGCAGGTGGTGGAACTGAAGGTGAAGGAGAGCGAGATGGCTGTTGATCATTTCGCAGAGGGAATTGTTGATTGGAATGTGGATCTTCCATAGGTGGAAAAAGATATTGATGTGTGACCGGAATGTTTTCAGCTGAGTTAGGGTCGGGTAGATCCCTTTGGTCAATATCCTGGTCCGTGATGTTGTCTGGAATAGAATCGTTGGCAGGTTTGTCATCAGTCTTTCTAGAACAATGTGGAAAGACAAATTCATTGAAAGTGGCTGTGGTTGAAACCATAACGGTTCTGCGCTTAGGTGACCAGAATTGGTAACCTTTAGTGCCTCTTTCATATCTAATGAAGGTGGCTTCTTTGGATTGATGGGTAAGCGTTGTAACAGATAGTAATCTATGAGCAGCATCGGGAGCATACCAAACTCCAGTTAATATGAAAGGAGTAGCTTCCGAAATATCCTGTTTAAGAACAATGGTGCCTGGTCCATGCATATGCATAACCGCTCCATTAGCGGTGCCAGCAGATTGTGTTCCATTAGACAGATTTGAGAAATCATCAAGATAAGGCGTTATGTGATCGGAACATCCCAAATCAACTAGCCAATGATTGCGATGAAAGTTAGATTCTTGATCTTTCGTGCCTAGGGCTAATGCCCCTGAATAAGCAGAATCATAGTAATATTTGCCATCAGCTACATTTGAATAGTCGCTGTATGTATCCTCCTCTTCCTGTTTAAGAATACTACAGTCAATGCCGTGTTTCCAGGAACCATCATGGTTACGTCTAGTATCACCATGGAAATGAGAAGGAAGCGACTTTGGCTTCTTGGATTTAGCTCCTCTCTTAGAGTGATGGGGGAGAGGAGCCAGTACGAAAGGGCTGAGAGGGTCCAGGTTCACTGGACACAGCCATGGCAATGCTCATGCCCGTGTCTCCTTGATCATAGTCCCAATGGGGTTCCGATTCAAAGAAGGCAGGTTGATCATAGTCAGGATCAATTTCCATCTCATTAATGATCTCAACTGCATTGGCAAAACTGTCAACCTCATTAGCATGTGTTTTACCTTTCCCCTTGGTGATCACCCTTCTTCTTGGAAGGCCCCTTTGCACCCTGCAAAGCAGGAGTCCTTGCGGACAGCTTATAGGGCTTCCTCCCACGTTGAATCTTGTTGCCACGTGGGTGTTGGGATGCTTGTTGTCCAGGGCGACCATAAACTTCCCAGCAGTTCTCTGAAAGATGGGATTTCCCACAGTGGATACAAGTGGGATGGGTAGGAGCACATTGAATCATATTAGTATGATTGGCTTCTGGTCGTTCCTCAATTTGGAGGTGATGAACCAGAGAGCGCTTGTTTGAATGAGTAGTTGAATGAAGTTGTGATTCCGATAAGATTTTTGGAATGAGGTTGTTGGGAGTAAACGTAGCAGGAGTAACAGTCTGAACAATAGTTGAGATGAGAGATCGATAGAAAGATGGTAGAGCATTCAGCATTATCATGCCGCAAAGGTTGTCAGGAAGGGAGAGACTGGCAGCAGTCATTTCGTAGAAGTTGCTGGTCAGCTGGTTAAGCTGACTCAGGATGTCTAAAGCATCACAACGGTTGGTCTCATTCGGATCAATGATCCGAGTACGAAGAACTTTAGCAAAGGCTTCATATTGCCCAACTGGTACGTATTCATCTTTCATGAGGTGCTGCATGTCGGCATGTATGAATACACTGATCATGGATTGAGCCTGGCGATCGTAAGAGATCCAAGTAGCCTGTTGTGCTGGCTCAGCTTGAGCAGCATGTCACAGATCTGTCAACCACGGTCCACCAAGTGGCCATAGTAAGAAGGTTGCAGACTTGACGAGCCCAAGTAGCATAATTGCTACTGCCAGTAAGAACAGCAGTGCGGGCCTGAATGGCAGAGTTGATGTTGAAGGAAGACATTTCTGCTTATAGAATGAAAATATTGGCGATGAAAGTCTGTATAAAGGATATTTTGTTAGTAATGACTAATGGAAGCGGAGGAGGTAAAGCGGAAGGAATGAGAATCTGTGCATGTATTCCAGGAATATCGTCGTTGTCATAGAGATCCATGAGTGGAGATAGTGCCGTCAGGACTTCTCATTTTTCATCTCTGATAATATCCGAGGATAAAAGTGAAGTTGGAATGCTGATCCATGTGACAATCGTTCGAGACCTGAAGTATTCAGGTTCAAGTTCCTCAAAGATTTGGAAATCAAGTGTTGGAAAGAAATGGGGGTTTTCAATCGATGAAAATTGTCCATTTTGATCTCGAAATCCAAACTTGGGACGATTGTGAGATGAGTACATGGGAATAGTAACCGAGATACTATGTACAGCAAGATGAAGAAAAGATTGAGTCCAAAATAACAGCTCAGTAGGAACGTTCGGAACATATCCTGGCTTGATGGTGCTCATGTAGCAACCTCCTAGGGTAATAGGAACTGGCCACATCTTCGGCGGTGAGATCAATAAATCTCGGCTGCATGATAGGCAAAACTCCGTATGCTGCTTGTTCTTCTTCTTCATGACCTGTGTCTCCAGGACAACTAGGTCGGGCTCTGAAGGTATTACCGATGACATATCCATTGTCTAAAGCTAAACAATGGTAGTCAATCTCCATGCACTTGAGAGCGTCAAACCAGGGGTTCTTCCTCTTCCAGATACGTCTCCATCTCGTGTCTATGAGAGAATTCCAAAGCTGCTGATGAGGAATGTCCGAGTTAACACCAGGAAACTCGGAGAAAGTGGAAAGGCAGGTATAGGCATGCTTAACGTAAACATGCATCTGCTTCTTGTGATCCCAGATCACATTGCCTTCTTGCTCATCAAACGTTTCAGGTTTGTCGAAGAGTACCTGAATGAGAGCGGGGTCGAGACGTTCATTGGGTTTCTGGGCCCGAATGAGACGACACATTCCCATGTTGAAGACGTGGAGAGTGCGTCGGATAATCTCAAAACCTTGATTGTGCACTGGCACACAAGGCGTCTTGTGGTATTTCTCTACTGGGAAAGCAATTCCCAGGCCTTCATAGAACGATGCGAGAGGTTTGTTCCAATATCCAAGTCCTTCCAAGTTGTAGCGCGTATTGTTCAATGTATAAACCCAGTTTTCTTCTGTGATGTCAGTTCCTCTATACTTAACTGGAACTCGAATCACAGATGCGAGTCAGCTAGTGATCTCCAATGAGGAGATGTGAAGATGTTCGTCAATTGTGACGAGTGGAACTTTGGGACGAGCCATGAGAGCTGGTATGTCCTTGACTTCCAGTATCTGACCAGGCTCTTCTTCAGACTCCATATACAGGGTCTCATAATACTGGTGTTGAACTGGGAGTGGGAGTCAAGGAGGGAACACGATGATCTCCTCGAGAAATGGATTCCACATGACTGGATTGAGCTCCACTTCCACCGAAGTAAGTGGTAGAGGCGAAAGGATTGTTGGAACGGACGGTATATCCTCTGATGTGGGTCTCGTAGGTACCTCTAGGATCAAACCAGGATTCCCAGACGGGGGGTACACGAGGTTCGGTGACATGAAGGGAGTCCTCTTGTCTCTCACATGAGCGTCGCCTTTCAGAATGAATTGAATTGGATGAACTGCCCTGGGAGTGATGAGATGTAGAGGAGGATTGGAGAGGTTGGATGTTGATATTCTGATCGTTGGGAAGAGGGATGGAGATATTGGCAGGAGGTGAAGAAGTGGGACTTAGGTGATACCCGGTAGAGTGTGAAAAATTAGGAAGAATGGGAGAAGCAGGAGTATCAATGTAGGAGTTAGGGTGAGAAGCCGGAGGAACAGAGGAGTGATAGGTGGGATCCAAAATGTAATTCGGAAGACGAACGTATGTGACTCCGGGAGGAATTGGGTAGATGTCGGGATGATGACGATTGGAACAATTGGGATGATGACAGTTGTCACCACACAGGTATATTCAGGTGAGCCGATCAAAGTCTTGATGGCAACGCCAAGTGCACCGATGAACTGGATCAAGATTAGAGACACTTGCCTCGTATAGAGATAGAGCAGGGTAACGACAAAGTTGTGTCCTGCGCAAACAAGGTTGTTGTGTCAGTACGTCCTCTGTACGATCTCACATTAAATAACGAGTTGAGAGGAAAATAATCTTGGCCAGAAGGTAAAGACCAGTGGTCCTTCCATTCCTTTGATGAATGCCCATGAAGGACAACATCATGCTCAAGATGTTGGTGACTGCAAAGAGCAGACCAAGCCATACTGCGTTGTACAACACAAGGCGGATTAAGGACATCAAAAAACAAGCCTATGCCTAGGCGGGGCTCATAACCTAACGAGAGTGCAAGATCTCACTGGGTGCAGAGACAACAGCAAAGGGTGAACCAGTGAGGAGAATACTCACTTAGGTACTTTGCAGTATGAAAGACTGTTGCTAGTAGCTATTCACTCGGTGGGAGGAGAGAAGAGCTTAGATTCTGAGTACGAAAGTACTCTGGTTTAAGTAGTGTCTAACTACTGTTTGTATCTATTGTGATATCCTTCTAAATAGAGAAGGTGGTACGATTGTGAAATAATCGTGAGAATGAATGATGCAATGCGCAGCAATGAGAGATAAATGCCATTGGCTATTAGCCATGATGGTGAAACAACCTTAAAGCGACTGCTTAGGTTGCCAACGATACTTGGACTCAAGAGAGTAAGGAAGAGACTTGTCAGGTCAAAAGAGTCCTTCTTATAATGCTTTAGGGGTAAGCACCAAGAGAACTAGACTGGAGTTATCTGGTGGTGGCATCGAGCCTTAAGTACCTACTGGAGGTATGTACATGTTTGGAGCGTATCTAACGATCCAGTGACTAAAGGGGAACTAGGCATAGGGTAGAGAACGGAGATGAAAGACATAAGGCCAACACACAGTGTGGCAGAATGGAAGAGAAGCATAGACATGAGGAGAACATGTGTATGAAAGAATGGAAGAGAAGCGTGATCGAACGCTTCTGTGAAGAAGTGAAAAATAAGAAGTGTGACAAGGGAGAAGATGAGAAGTCTCGTGCGTGAAACGGAAATGAGGATGAGTAATAGCACAAGAAAAGGGTAAAGGGCGGGAAATGTCTGTGGGTTACGCAGGAAACGATAAGTCCACGAACATAGGGGTAAAGATAGGGGTTGAGAATATACCGATCGTAACAGATGGCGTGATAATCGCATGATATTACACCATCTGGATAAGAATAGAAATGGTGTCATAGTTATGTCATAAAGGTCTAGAACATATGACGTCATGGGTCTAGAATGTATTAGTAGTCATAAAGAGCGACCCAGACAAGATAAGATAATAATTATCGAATCATAGATTCTCAATAGGAACTTGAACCGCTTTTGAAGAATGGTGCACAAAACTGATGATCGGATGGCTGTCTCATCCCAATTAGCTCGTACAGCTCTCCTTCAAACCAATTTCGACCACTGCGTAAGTTTGACAACATCTTCATGATAACGGTTTTCGCAGAATTGATCTTCATATAATAGAAAGGATGTTGGGAAATCGTGATTCCGTAGCTTGGCTCCTAGAAAGTCAAGGGTGATGTATTGTATTGTGCTCATAGTGGACATAAACCATGGAGGTTTCTCTTCTGTGCCCAACACAGCCTTTCATGCTGGCAGCTGGCTGGCTGGTCTGTAGTTTATCAAAAGTGTATTATTGTGATGTATTGCAGACTTTTCTGTGTGTGCACTGGGTGGGTGTGGATCTCCTTGACCCTCTACCTGCTTGTCTTAAAATCCACCTGGATTAGCGGAATTAGGTCTCGATGGGGTGGGCTGAGTCTGTTTGTATAGGTGTATATGTACTCAGCGGCAACAATGTACCTGTCTGTGGCCTGGCCACACCAGCTCTGGATCTGTGAAGCAGATGAGTAACATTATCACTTGATGACTCTTGTTGAGAATTCTGGTATTTCATATTTTAGTATTCAATTCCTGATACCAGATTCTAGAGCGGTCTATGACCTCATCTTAATGCTATCCATATTACTCACCACCTCAGGCAGCACTTTTTTGAAACTCTGATGGTCTTACAGACCCATTTCCCTTGTAGGTAGTAATAGGTCTCTTAGACTACACATCTTGCAGGCCTCACATGGCCAAAATAAACCAGGCCTTGTTCAAGCATCATTTGGACTTCATTAGTACTTCACGTTCACGCATCTCACAGCCTCGCATTGCCAAAATAAAACAGGCCCCATCCGGACCCCATTCAAACCTTGTCAGTACCTCATGTCCGAATCCACCTGGCGCCATTTGAACCTCGTTGGTACCTCCATTCAATCCATCCAGCGCCTTTTCAAACCTCACACTTAGTCTCGAATTCATCTGGCCTCGCTTGGGCCCTGTGTGTGCCTCATTGAAATCTATGTCTTCTATCATGTCAGGTATGTTTGTTTTATTTACTTTTTTCTCGTTGTCATTCTTGCTCATCGATGGCTCCAAGAGCAGGCACTTGATGTGCGCAGGTAACCTTGAGGGGGCTTGGGAAGCACTTTGAGAGCCCCTGATGTCCTAGAGACAAACACAAAACCCAACAATATGTTGAAATTGCTGGCCGTTCTGCCAAAAGTCACCGCTTGGCAACTTGCCTTGAACAGCTTCAGTCCGAGATCCTGTCCTCACCTCCTTCTGTCAAAACCTTTACCAACCAATTCGATGACAAGCTCACATATGAAAACCACCTTGACCCAAGCGATCAAGAGTTCGTTCTGAGCGACAATGAATGCTACCTAACGAGAGTGCAAGATCTCGCTGGGTGCAGAGACAACAGTGCAGGGTGAACCAGTGAGGAGAATACTCACTTATGTACTTCGCAGTATGAAGAACTGTTGCTAGTAGCTATTCACTTGGTGGGAGGAGAGAAGAGCTTAGATTCTGAGTATGAAAGTACTCGGGTTTAAGTGGTGTCTAGCTACTGTTTGTATGTATTGTGATATCCTTCTAAATAGAGAAGGTGGTATGATTGTGAAATAATTGTGAGAACGTATGGTGCAATGCACAGTAATGAGAGATAAAGGCCATTGGCTATTAGCCATAATGGTGTGATAAGTGCATGATATGACACCATCTGGATATGAATAGAAATGATGTCATGGTTATGTCTTAAAGGTCTAGAACTTGTGACATCATGGGTCTAGAATATATTAGTAATCATGAAGAGCGACCCAGACAAGATAAGATAATAATTATTGAATCATAGATTCTCAATACTCCACCTCGCTATTCATGATGAAGATGGATAGTGGGAAAGGGTAAGACGTTTCCTGTTATCCTCAAAATGTTGCCAAGTCAGATTCTTTGTAAAGATATCTGCAACTTGTTCGTTTGTGGGAATATAAAAGAGTTTAATCTTCCCATCAGTAACACATTCTCAGATATAATGCTCCAGAATTTTAATGTGTTTCGAATGACCTTCTTGAGCGGGATTAGAAGCAAGAAACATGGCACCTTGGTTATCACATAGAAGCAGAATTGTCTTGAGATTAAATCTCAATTCCGAAAGAAGAATTCGGATCCAGGACAATTGTTTTGCAGCTTCTGTCATGCCAACATAGTAGAAGACAACATTACCTTCCGTTGACGACGGGATAGCCAAGACACTATTCCATTTGCAAGGAACATAGCATAGCCAGATGTAGATCGATGAGTTTTGTGATCTCCAGCCCAATCTGTATCAGAATAAGCTAGGATACCAGATCGACTACCTCCATCATATGTCAAGCAGAGATCCTTGGTCCCAAGGAGATAGCGTATAATATATAACGCTTTCTGCAAATGTTCTTCCGAAGGATTCGAAGAGAACTGTGACATTTTGATAACAGAATATGCAAGGTCTGGATGAGTTCCAAGCATAATGTATAGCAGTGATCCAATGACCGACTAATATCGTGAACGGAGGTGAGGAGTCGAAGGAGTTGTATATGGTCCGGGATTGTAACCAGATGGAAGAGGTGTGTGAGCAACCTTGGCAAGATCAAGCTTGAAATGCTTGATCACTTTCTCAGCGTAAGCGATTTGATCTAGCTTGAGAGTATGTTTTGTGTGATCACAGATGATGTGCATGCCAAGATATTTGGTTGCAGTGCCAAGATCTCTACTTTCTCATTTTGCCATAAATTGTTTCTTCTTTGTCATAAGATAGGAGTGATTGGAGCTGATGAATAAAGCATCATCAACATAAATGACAAGAATAATGATGTCTTGACCATTAAAATGAACATAAACACCAGGATCTCCATGTGTTCTAATAAAACCCATATCGAGAAGCAATTGGTGGAGAGCCTTGTTCCATTGTAGGGCGGCTTGTTTCAAACCATAAATTGCCCTGAGCAAGCAACAAACTTTATTCTCCATGCCGGGTTTAACAAATCCTTCAGATTGCTCCATATAAATCTCCTCATTGAGATCGCCAAACAGAAAAGCTATTTTGACATCAAGCGCTTCAATTTCCCAATCTTCTAGCGCAGCAATAGAGAGGAGGAGTTGAACTGTTTCGAATCTTGCAACCAGAGAGAAGGTTTCTTCGAAATCTATTCCGTAGATTTGGGTAAAACCCTTTGCAACAAAGCGGGCCTTAGTGCGGCCATTACTTTTGACAACATATACCCATCTCCCTTTGACAGGTTTACGTCCACGTGGAAGATCAACCAATTTCCATACTTTGCGTTTATGGAGGGATTTAATTTCATCCTCCATTGCAGTTCTCCATTTAGCTTGTTCTGATTTCGGTAGTTTCAGAACATCCTTATAGTGAGAAGGAACACCAACAATGGGTGCAGCTGTGGCTATAATGCGGTTAAAGAACTTCGCACTATATATACATAGTTCCAAGATTATCTTCTTCATTGCTAGGCAATCAAGAAGGTTCTACATGTATCTCATGTTCAATCTCCACCAGAGGTCTATCTCCATATAGGTTATCAGGGAGAATTTGTGGATTATGAACACAAGCTCCTCTGCATAACTGTGGTGATTGTGAACGGTAGGCAGGTGGTGGAACAGAGGGTGAAGAAGAGCGAGATGGCTGTTGATCATTTCGTGGAGGGAATTGTTGATTGGGATGTGAATCTTCCATATTTGGAAAAATATATTGATGCGTGACCGGAATATGTTCAGCTAAGTTAGGATCCTGTTGATCTCTACAGTCCCTATCCTGGTCCATGATGTTGTTTGGAATAGAATCGTCGGCAGGTTTGTCATCAGTCTTTCTAGAACAATGTGGAAAGACAAATTCATTGAAAGTGGCTGTGGTAGAAACCAAAATGGTTCTGTGCTTAGGTGACCAGAATTGGTAACCTTTAGTGCCTCTTTCATATCTAATGAAGGTAGCTTCTTCGGATTTTGCCAAAAGCTTGTTAGCACGGTCTTCCTTTGGAATGAAGACGTAAGCTTGGCAACCAAATACCTTGAAATAAGACGCATCTGGGATATCTCTGTTCCATTTAGAAATCGGAGTTGACCATTCAAGACAACACATAGGCTGTCAGTTATAGATGTGTAGAGCAGTTTCTACAGCATCTTGCCAGAATGACGGAGGTAGGCAAGCATGTTGGCACATAGCCTCAGCTTTTTCAAGAATTGTGCGATTGAAACGTTTAGCACAACCATTTTGTTGAGGGGTTTGAGGCACAGAAGTTTGATGTTCAATGCCTC
>JBBPNN010001200.1:0-11311 GCA_038090935.1 Hortiboletus campestris
CACCACCACCCGCACCTCCACCTGCTAGCAGCACCAGCACCAGTCATCCAGCGCCGCCACCACCACCACCCGCTCCCGCTCGTTCTCCTGCACCTGCGATGAAGAATATGACTCCCGAAGAACGACAAGCGTATATTCGCGCCGAAGCTCAACGTCGCTTGGAAGCTCGCAAGCAAGCTCTTGGTGTTGTCGCTCCTTCGTCTACTTCTGTTGCTTCTCCTACACTTGACACCACTATAGAGGATCGCCTCGCCCAAGAAAAGAAGGAAGCAGAGGAGAAAGTTCGTGAGGCCGAGAAGCATGCTGAAGAACGCGAAAAGCAAAGGAGGGAGAAGCTTGAGGCTGAGAAGTCGTTGAAGGGAGGGAAGACACCGACGCCTACAATCACGGCTCCTTCACCAGCCCCAGCACCCGCGCCAGTGCCGACGCCAACCGTCAAATCTGTCCCCCCTCCACATAAGCCTCGCGCGCCTGCCCCACCCCCACCGCGGAAGGGAACTGCTGCCCGTACCCCTGCTGCTCCTACCCCGGCACAGGCACCAAGCCCCCCTGTTCCGCGTGCTCCTCCGGTGCGTACTCCTGTCATTCGTGCACCAGTACCTCCTGCACCCGCACCGGCCCCACCTGCACCCGATGTGCCCGAGGAAGACCCCGAAGACACTGCTCTCAGAGCAAGGGAAGCGGCTCTACGCAAGAAGCGCGAAGAGCGAGCGGCTCTCCTTCGCAGGCTTGAGGAGGAGGAAGAGGAAGCGCGGAAAGCTGAGGCAGCGTACCAGGAACGTAGGAACCAATTTTTGGCTGCCAAGTCTCCTCCAGCACCGGCGGCCAGTACACCATCGACTGTATCGAGTTCGCCTGTTCCTCCTCCTCCTCCTCCTCCTCCTCCCGCTCCTGCATCACCAACGCATTCACCCGTACAACGAGAGGAGCCCGCTGAGGAAGCGCCTCCCTCCCCACCGCCGCCACCTCCACCACCGGCTCCACCTGCGTTAGTTCCTGGTGGCGACAAACCTAGTAACAATCCCTTCAGTCGTTTAATGAAAGAAGGTGGAGGCTCTACTCCTGCTACCCCTTCAATAGCCACGGCCAACGGAAGTAGTAATCCTTTCTTCCGTACTCAGACTGCACCTCCTTCAGCGCCTCCACCACCCAAGAGCCCAGGTATCCCGCCACCAGTCAAAACAACGTATCACACTGCACCGAAGGATAGTGACGACGACTGGGACGATGTCATGGAGAAGGATGAGGACGATAGCAGCGACGAAGACCTTGGGACGAGGGATACGCGGATGGGTCTCGCGCAGCAGCTGTTCGGTGGTTTGTTACCCTCACGTCCTCAGTCGGCCGGACCGGCCGCATCTTCAGCTAGCCCCACTTCCCCTACTGTTCCTGCACCACCTCCCCCTCCACCTTCGGCACCGTCTGCGCCGATTGCTGCTCCAGCATCAACAGGCGATCGGGGTGCGTTGCTAGGTGCCATTCAGGGTGGCGCTCGTCTAAGAAAGACTGTTACAAATGACCGGAGCGGCGCTGCCACATCGGGAAGGGTCGTCGGTGACACTGCTCCACCAGCGCATATAAATGCTGTTGTTCGTCCACCCTCGCCACCTACTGCTCCTGCTCCGGTGAGCTTTACGGCGTCTCCGCCTGCTGAGCCCTCTGGAGCACCTCTGATGGGGCAGAGTGTCTCCTCTGATCATGGAAAGAGGGAATCTGTGGATTGGTACAATGCACTGGCTGCGGACGTGGACAAGCGGGAGGTGGACCATCTTCCCGTGACTGCGGAGGAAGACGAGGAAGAGCTGGCTGATGCCAGTGCGGTCCCTTCTATCGAAGTTTCAGAGCATGTTCCAGATGATGCGTCTGAGCTCATGGCTGATGTCGATTTCTCCGCTAGTGTGTACCTGTGTCATCTGCGTGTGGTGATCAACACGCTTATGTGGGGTCTCTTTCTTTCTTTTAGCGTTCCGCGTCAGATCCTTGTACCCTTATGCAGGACAGCGAGCTGAAGATCTTGGTGCGTGTGTTTCCGTTGTCGTGTGTGGTCCCGTCACTGAAGATTTGAGTACCAACTTGTAGACTTTGATGCAAACACAATCATCGTTGCTCATCCATCCAAGTCTGGTGGCGATTGGTGGTACGGTACTACGGTCAAAGATGGTACAGCTGGCTTCTTCCCTCAGACTTATGTTCAGAAAGCGGAGCAAGGTGGGCCCCTGTCGCTCGTATCTTTTTGACAGGTCCTTGCTGAACCAAATACAGTTCACGCGATAGCACTGTACACCTATGAGAGTACGAACGCGGATGAACTTGCGTTTAACGAAGGCGACGCGCTTATCATCGTCGACCGGTCTGAAACGGATTGGTGGAAAGCTGAACGTGACGGTCTTGTATTCATCGTGCCTGCCGCATACCTAGATGCGACCGGGGGTTAGTGGATTTCCTTAGCCACAAAATTGAGTTCTTCTTACCTCTTTCACGCGCTGGGATGGATATAGACTGAAATATATTTCTTTTCTTCTTTTTGTTGCTATCATCCACTCGTCGTCGGCGCTGGTTGCATGTTATGGATGCCATTCTACCCTTGCGTTCCTTTTCTTTCTTTCTTCTTTTCTTCTTTCTTTCTGAACGTGATCCCAATCACAAAAACTGGTGTCCCGCGTTGAAACACTTCTCTCAAATACCAATACGAATTCAAAATCCCATGCTCTTGCCCGTTGTTGCGACATGATTTTGGTTGCGATCTTGGCGTAGACGGCAATCTGGGCATCTTAAGGCAAGCTCGGGCGGGTTTGGAACGGGACCAAGGGCAAGGGGTCCAGGCTGATGCCGATGCCGACGGTAACGGTGATCATTATGAGAGAGTGACTGATGTTTATAGCACACCTTATACTTCCCCCCAAGACACGCGTCAACCGAGAGCATCCGAGTTGCATGGAACGTCACCTATGAACGGAGACGAGGACGAAGACGATGCGTACTATTCGCTGGACGAGGATGGGGATAGTACATCCGAGTTTGGGCTGGAGGATGATCCTAAAGGTGAGAAAGAGCGGGCGGCACGCGAGATTGAGCGACAACGCGTGCTCGAAGCGGCTGGGTTGGTCGTCAGTTCACCTGCGGACGGGGAGGACGAAGAACTGCGTCCACGTCCACATGTCCCATCCAGCACCGTCGTCGAGAAGCACGACCATGACAACGGTCGTCACGTCCCATCCGCGCCTGCGTTGAGTGCAGTCATGCGCTCGCAATCGGGCTCGAAGGGGGCTCTTTTGGAGTCTCCGGGACGAAAGCGACGCCAGGCGCCTTTAGCCCCTTCACGTGGATTAACGCATCTCTCGACAAAGAACCTCCCGCCAATTCCAACGCTCGATCTGCCGGATACCAATCTGTCCCTGAACGTGCTCTTTGGATCTTTTGATACCACCGCCGCTGACAAGGACGATGACGCTGCGGGGGAAGGGGAGGGGGAGGGTCACTTGAAGACGAGGTCGGATGGGAGTATTATTCACCCGGACGACGCGTTCCAACGGTACGAGACGTTCAAGAAGATGCAAGCGTCGCATGGACATTCGCCTCTGTTTCCACATGCACACGCAACGTTGACACCGGCGAGCAGAATGTCGATGTCGTCGTTCGATACCGGGTCATTGGCACCGACATCACCTCCGAGGTCACCCGTTGCATCACCAGTGACGCCGTCGCTTCGGGAACGGGAACGGGAAGGTGGAGGGGGTGGAGAGAGGCGCACGTCACAGTTTCTTAGTTTTCTTGGACGCCACACGCGTGCGAGTACGCCAGATAACCCTGAGCGCGATCGCAAACTCGTCATCTCTGGGCCGATCATACATGCGCCGTCGCCGTCGCCGGTGTCGGCGCCACTGCCTGGCGGGGATGGTGGTCTAACGAGAGCGGAGAGTCCAGTGTTTGGATCATCTTGGGCGAGTCTGGTAGATCGGTCTGCGCTGGAAGAGATTCCAAATCTGGAGCGGAAACGCCAAGAGGCGATTTTTGAGTTAATCTTTACCGAGGCGGATTATGTGCGCGATGTCCAACTAATCGTCGAGGTTCGTGGTCCTTGGACGGATGGAGTTTGTGTGTGTGTGATATTGTGGGACTAACGTGGACGATTTCACCCCTGCAGCTGTTCTATTCCCGTTTGATAGAGGTGTTGGATGAAAAAGCTACTGCGACGATCTTTTCGAACATCGAAGATATATTGCTCACGAATACGGTGAGTGATTGATTGCTTCTTGGGTTGATGGTAGTATTCGATCTATGACCCGAATCGCTTTGAAGACGTTCCTTTCGACCCTCGAAGAGCGCCAGCGGGACTGCCGCCTCTATATTGACCGTATTGGTGACTTGTTGGAAAAACATATGCCGAACATGAGCGTATACCTCGTACGCAACCGCTCATCTTGTTTTGTTGCTGCACCCCCTCTTACTCAACGCTGTCAGAACTACTGTGTCAATCAAGCGAATGCTGGAAAGGTCCTCCAGCAAATGCGAGAGAGCAATCCCGCATTGGCCATGCAGTTGCAGGTGTGTTCTTTTTTTTGGCTTTGAGACGCGTGTGTGGAACTGCAACCTTTCCGCTGCAGAACCTTCGGGAAGACCCATCAGCACGGAATCTGGACTTGTCGAGCTACTTGCTTGTGCCTAGTATGTGCCCCCAAGAGGATGCTCATAACTTTGTTAGCTGACGTGCTACTGTTTATCCGTTCTCGTGACGCATATTCACAGTGCAACGTCTTACCCGATACCCTTTACTCATTCGTCAGATCATGCGTTACACGGATCCTTGCCCGTTACCATCCAGAGAGGTTGACCCTCCGGTATCGTCGTCATCCACGTCTTGGAGTGATACAGGCGAAAGAGAATCCATATTCACCGCTCTCCAAACGGCCGAAAAAATCCTCGAAGACGTGAATGAGACGATCCGAGACCGAGAAGGGAGAGAGCGGTTAGGAGAGATCAGTCACGCGTTGTGGATCGGACAAGGTAGGCTGGATCTGACTGCACCGACTCGGCACCTCGGTCCACGCAAACTTGTCAAAGAGGGCGTGTTGAGTAAGGCAAAAAGTGGACGCAAGTTGCGGGTGATGTTGTGTAACGATATTCTGGTACTCTTGGACGAGGCTGAAAAGGGGTTGTACCGCGTGGTGAGTGTATCCCACGTGCTCGATCGGTGTTGGGGGGACTGATCGAAATATGTGTTCGTCTCAGCCGATCCCAGTGAATGAGATTCGGATCAAGACGTCGAGAAGTGGCCGAGAGGATCCGCTTATTCGGCTGCATTTGGCATATCCACGTGGAGGAGATACCATCGTATTGCGTGCATCTAACATCCGAGAAGCGAAAGCGTGGCAAGATGCCATCACGGGTGCTGGCAGCAGGGCTCAGGAGGGGATCAGAAATGCGGTGCAGGAATATGGTGAAATGAAACCATGAATGGCGGCATGGCTTGAACGGACAGATGGCATATCTTTATTGGACTTTATTGGGACCATTTTTCGTTTTGTCGAGTGCTGGTGTCAGCCTGGTCACTTGTTCCCAAAAGTAACGGAGAACGTGGCATCTAACAAGTTTCGAGCGCACCGATGTAGTCATGCCTGTTCGTCGACTAACTCGTTCAGTCGCTGGACTTTTCTACCTCTACGAATGCTGCCACGTCCTCCTTCCTGCGGTCCACTAATCTTAATAAAGTGTCTATTCCCATCAAAACGCCCTGATCAGGTCCTTCCTCGGGCACGACCCGCGTGTGGGCGAAATCGATGAGGGAGATTGTGTACAGGCGAGGCTGCGGATCCGTACAAGAGGACGAATCCGTACAAGAGGACGAGGACGCCTCGGAGATACCGCCTAGAGTGGACCCCATGACGATTTCCCCTTGTTCGTCAACTTCCACCTCGATTTGATCACTTTCGGCTTCGTCGTCCTCTTCGTTTTCCACGTCTTCGGGACTGCCAGGTCCCCCACCACGACCGAATGCAGCAGCAGCTCTTTCCCGGTCTCCTTCGTAGATAATCAGCACACTACCACCGACCATCCTCATATGGGCGCCTGCGAGTGCTTTACGGAGATCCGCGAGTGAGTCATGAAGGGATGTGAGGAGGGCAAGAAGGGTGTCTGCAGGGAGGCCGGTGCTTGGATTTTTTGGGGACGACGTTCCAAGATCGGTGTCAGTTAGGGAAGTCGAAATCGAGCAAGGAAAGAAGATTTCAATCCCTTCCTGGAGCTGTTCCGGCTTCAAGCTATACCCGTACTGCTTCCCATATACGATTGGTTCAGGAGCGTGGTCTGAATATACCTATTGAAACGGATGCATGACACCTCTGTGCTATCTCCAAAGGAAGTGCCCACCTGAAAGCCGGTCAACCTCATACCGGTTTGAAGAGTGGTTGATTCCGCGGCTTTTTGGATCATGCGCGTCTTTTTCTCTTTTGAAGCATCTTCGTCGTAGAGTACCGTGCCGAGTTTGACATCCAGGACGCAGGGCTTGCGATAACCGCACAGCAGATTCTGGAGAACGAGTGTTTGCGCGGGAATATTAATATTGGAGGCGTTAGGGTTATCGAGGTTGCCAAACGTAGAGGTACCCTCTAACCCTGGAGCAGGAGTGATAACTGGAACGGTTCCGGCTTCGATGCCAGCACTTGGGTCGGCGAGCTTTCCCTCTAGAGTCAATAAGCCAAAGAACTTGGGTATCCAAGCCTTCAGTAGGTGTAATCCCGTGGAGGCATCGGTAATGTCCCTGACACACTGGTAGAAGGCAATCTCGCGCGGCAGGGCGGGTTTGAGCAGAAGCGATTCGTCCTCTGTGACGTGTACGCCTGCATGACCGCCAACTTGCTGCGAAAGGGGCGTCGTAGGCGGAAGCGTATGTGCGCGGTGTGGCTTTGGATGCGCCATCTTTGGTAAAGAATCCACACTGACACACTGAAGACTGTCAGCCTGCAGAAAGTCCGAAAGAAAGCCTCGTCACACTACTCTCACTGGCTCCTCTCAGGCCACTGGCAGTATCATCCGAGCTCACGTGACATATCAACATGATTTCCTCAGGTCACGAGGGACAACCAAAAGCGTATCAGACTCTGCATAACTGTATCAAAGAAAAACCTCTATTAGTCATCTATTACATGCATGCAATACCCCATTCTTAGTTCCTTTGACGTAAAGAAAAGTCGCATGAATGAATATGTGGATGGAACAAACGTTACTGAGAAACGAGGGCGAGAGTGTGCATCGTACAACAGACTTATCAGTTGTGCGCGGCAGACGATTTTCCTCTCGCTGCCGTTGGTTTTGCAGGCTCCGACTTCCATTGCGAGAAAAAAGTAAGACGACCGACGTAAACACGCGAAGAAGAACGGCTCACGATGCCAAGAATCTCCTTCATCACTCCAGCGAGCACTTTGACGTTGGCAGGTGCAAACATCGTGTCATGGGCACCTGCAGAGGTCTTCATGTCCAGGTTTTTAATGCGGTAATCCCAACCATTGTGGTCGTCAGCGCCAGTGTCAAAGTCGCTGGCATTCCCACTGCGGTACCACGAACGATCCTTGGGAACAATGAGCGTCGTGCGCCCCTCGTAATGCGGTGGCTCGAAGTCGAACATCGAATCCAGGTTCTTCCTGATCTCCGTGCGCAGTTTGTTCTTCCACTTCTCTCCGATGTCTGGGAAGTTGGACGAGATACGATCAATCGAGTGCTGCGTCCAGTCCGTGGATTTCAAACTCTGGCGCTCGCCGGAAGGAATGTAGATAGGATCCAAAAGAATGACATGCTGCACGGTATCTCCAGCCCGGGTAAGCTTGTCTGCCATACAAATTGCCACCTGTCCACCGAAGGAATAACCGGCGACGATGTAGGGACCCTGGGGCTGGACATTCCTCACGAGAGTGATGTAGTGATCAGCCATAGATTCGATCGTCGAGAAACCGGTAGGTGAACCAAAGTGCTTGTCGCCGATAGCGTACATCTCGTTTGGCATGTATGCACCAATCCGCATGAAAGGTGTCGCCATTCCCGTAATATCGTGCACGATGAAGACACGAGGCTGAATACCCTTCTTCTTGATGGGCAGGAATTCGATGAGATAGTCGGCATCGGCATCCTCGGCCTCCATGATTGCTCGCGAATCTTGTCCCATAGCGTCAACAATCAGGTTGCCTAGCTCCTTAATAGTGGGTCTAGAGAGTGTTTAGGAAGTATTTAGAACGACGGTAAATCGTGATGGCTCACCGTAAGTAAATGTGGTTCAAACCAATGTGGACGCTGAAAGTCTTAGAGATAAGACCAGCAGCTTGGACTGCCATTAACGAATTCAACCCAACAGCAAATAGATCGTGTGCAACCCCAAAAGTGCCGTTCTGGACCTTCAACGTCTTACTGAAGATGTGCATGAGCTCAATCTCCACGTCGCCAGTGGGGGATCCCATGTCAGAATTGAGATCAGGAGTAAATGCTTTGAGGTCCATCTGTTTCAGTGTGTTTCGGTCGATCTTCCCGCTCCGCGAGGTGGGAATTTCAGGAAGGACGGCAATGAGAGATGGGTACATGAAACGTGGAAGACGCTCTGCAACAAAGACCTTCAACGCTTCTTTGTGATCTTCTGATTGGCTCTGGGCTTCAGCTTTGAACTCCACGAAAGCGACAATCGCTGGGGAATCTTGCACCGCGCGAATGACGACTGCTCCACGCTGCACACTAGAGTAGTTGGCGATAGTGTCTTCAATCTCCCCGAGTTCAACACGCTGACCACGAAGCTTAATTTGCCTGTCGGCACGTCCACAGTACTCGATATTTCCATCGGTGCGGTACAACGCGATATCTCCAGACTTGTACATCCGCTCTCCTGCAACAAAGGGGTTGGGGATGAAGGCGTTTGCAGTGAGTTCTTCTTGGTTCAGGTAACCGCGGGCGAGCTGGACTCCACCAATGTAGAGCTCTCCCTCGACACCAACGGGGGTAGGACGAAGTTGCTTGTCGAGGATGTAGATGCGGCAGTTCGGGAGAGGACGTCCGATGACACCAGCGAGAGTTGACGAATTGACGTGGCAAGACACACAGTCGACAGAAGCCTCGGTGGGACCATACATGTTGCGCAAGGTGACACGTCCCGACCAATCTTCGATGAGTTTCTTCCCAAGTGCCTCGCCCGCAACGACAACGGTCTCAAGGCAGGGATATTCATCAACTGGCACGACAGCGAGAATAGAAGGTGTCACGTGCAAGACGCTTATGTGGAGGGTGCGAAGGGCCTTGGGAATATCTCCAAGTACGAGCTCCTTCCTTCCGGTAACAAGGGTTGCACCGTGCGCGAGTGTTCCAAAGACATCGACAATGAAGGGATCGAAGGTATAGGCCAGCGAAGACATGACACGGGCACCTTGCGTGAAACCATAGACGCTCGAGTTTTGGACGAGGTTAGCAATCGATCGATGCTCGATCATGACACCCTTGGGCTTGCCAGTGCTGCCACTCGTGAACCTTGAAGGGATTAGAGGAATGACAAAAGAAGTGAACGAAAAGCCCTACATGATGTACGCAAGGCTCGACGGTAAAAGCTCTCCAACCTCAAAGTCCTCTGGGCCGAATCTACTGAGTCGCTTTTGATAGCTCGGGTCGTCGATATACGCGATCTACATCGGCTTTCAGAGAGCGTCATCAAAGCTCGAAGGAATCACATACCAAAACTTTGGACGCCAGGCTCTTCTGGAACACACGAGAGTGGTTCGAGGTGGTCAGCATGACTTTCGCACTACATTCCGCGATCATAAGCTCCTTTCGGAGGGTCGGGTCGTCCGGATCCAACGGCACGAAGGCACCTCCAGCCTTGAGAACTGCTAAAACACCCACAATTTGACTGACGCCACGGTCGAAGCACAGGGCAACGATGTCGCCTGCACGTACTCCCTGCTGGATCAGAGACTTTGCGACACGGTTGGCCATGCTGTTAAGGTCCTCGTACGTCAGGGACTCGGCTTCGAACTCGAGAGCTGTGAGGTGTGGCGTTCTCTGTGCCTGTTCTTCGACCAAGCGATGGAGGCAAGTCTCCTTTACGGCCACTTCAGTAATTGAAGAGAGTCCCTTGACGAGCCGCTCGTGCTCGGGTTCACTGACGACAGAAATGTCCTGAATCTTGCTTTCGGGGTTGTTTCCAAGTGTTTCCACGAGAGAAATATAAGCTTCCACGAATTGACGGGCTGCTTCTTCCGTGAAGAGGTGGTTATCGAATCGAAGAATGACGTGCCCATTGCTCGGATGTACAGTGAGCAAGAACTCATATCGTTCTTCTCCATTCGGAAGAGATACAGCGGACTTGGCGGTAATGTGATTGGAACCGAGCTGAGAGATGGTCTGCAAATTCATTCCCCCAGGGGCGAACAAGTGCTTGAAGTATCCACGACTGCTGGAAGATTTGCCAAGACCAACGAGGTCCTCGTACGTCACTTCGTCGTGTGCCAAGCAGGCAATGAGGGAAGTCTTAAACTCCTGCAGGTACTCTGCAAATGTCTGTGTCTCGTCGATCACTGTCTTGATAGGCAGCATGTTGGCAAAAAAGCCGACAACGTCAGTCAACATTGGCAGGTTACGTTGGGTGACCGCAGTTCCGATCACGAATGTCGATTGACCAGAGTATTTGTGAAGAAGGATATTGTAGGCCGCGAAGAACCCAGCGAATTGTGTGGCGGCAACTGACGTGATCAACTTCGAGTATTGTTCAAGCGGGCCAACACCAATCTTAGCCTCAATCTGCGTGACCGGTGCAAGTTCACCATCAGAGGGCGTTGCGAGACTGAGATGAAGAGGTTGTGTGTTATCCAGTCTCTCAGACCAGAACTGTAGATGTTGCTCGCGAAGCTCCGCCCTACGCTCAGACGTCTTCAGAAGCCAGTCGCTGAAGTCGGAGTAGTGGACAGCGACATCGGGCAAGCTCCCGGGGCCTTCCAAGTAGACCTTGAACATCTCGTAGAAGAAAACACCGAGAGAAGCTTCATCATTAATGATGTGGTGAACGACAATGTTGAACGCCCATGTGTTGTCGCCAAGGTCGAACATGGTGGCAATGAGCAGGGGCAAATGATCAAGTTTAAAATTGGGCTCTTGGTTAAGTGCAAGGCACATTTCGTAAGCCTTAGCTGCAGAATCTGGTTCTTCGGAAAGGTCAACGAGGGTTGCTTTGAAGTTGATGTCCGGGTAAACGGTCTGTTCGAGCTTTCCCATCTCTTCGTTCCAGGTGAACGCTGTACGCAGAGCACCGTGGCGCTGGACAACCTCCGCTATAGCTCCAGTCATACGGTCT
>JBBPNN010001201.1:0-11311 GCA_038090935.1 Hortiboletus campestris
CGGAGGAAATCGGAATCGGGGTCGTCGGGAGGAGAAGAAGAAATCCACGAAGCGAACTCGTGTTCCTCGGCCTCGGACATCCAGGGGATTTCTGTAACATCCACACTCCCTTTTTCATCTGCATTGCCAATCCAGTAAACAACATATATATGTGTTCTATATTGTATCATCCCTGTAGCCTCCTGAAATAAGGACAGCAGCAGTGAGAACAAAGGTTTGATACCATGGGAAACTGTGCTGACGATAAGCGGTCTTAAGCAAGAGGTGCACCTGCCGTTTACTATATTTGGACAATTACATAACTATTACAACTGAATTACATATGTTAGAATATTGTAATTTTTCAAAACCAAATTCCGAAATTGAAGCTGGTACAGCTGGGCAACCGTACAGTGAGGTAACTACATTTAATCAGTCCTTCACCATATGCATCTTTCCTGCAGAATGTATACACTGTCGCTCTGATGATTGCACAGCATGAGGTCAAAGTCGATACAAAATGTTGAGAATTCTGATATTTCATATTTTAATATTCATTTCTGATACCAGATTCTAGAACAGTCTATGACCTTATCTTTACGCTATTCATATTACTCACCATTATTAGATAAGCTATTCTTATCTTTAGTCTAGACTATGACATCATTGTGTCATAAGATGTGATACACGTTTCACTATATGTTTCACATTCTCTTACATGTTTCATCCCTGATACGTGTTTTATCCCTATGTCTCTTACATATTTCATATCTGAAACATGTATCACTTACATCAGTGTTTCATCACTGAACAGTATATACTGTAAGACATGGCCTTAAGCCTGTCTCAATAATGATTTTGTCAATCGTCCTTTGCTCCCTTCCCTCACTCAGAACTCCTCAGAACATTAAACTGTTCCAATTATTGTTCTGATTCTCTGAAGACTTTGTTAGCAACCACCAACCTATCAGTGCATATCTCCCACTGATTTATTACCCTTCTTGCCCCTGTGTAATCAGGTTATCCTGATAGTCCCAGAGCATTTCTGCGAACTGGAGGACAACCACAACAACCACTGCATATTGGAATAATCCAATTATGCAGGGGTAAGAAGGGTAATGAATCAGTGGGAGATATGCACTGATAGGTTGATGGTTGATAACAAAGAATATCTCAAGTGTATGAACATGTAGAGAGATGTCTTCAGAGAATGAGGATAGTGGATCAGACAATATCCTCAGAGGATCTGAGTGAGGGAAGGGAGCGAAGGACAATCAAGTAAATCATTATTGAGGCAGGCTTAGGCCATGTCTTATATACTGTTCAGTGATAAAACACTGATGTACATGATACATGTTTCAGATATGAAATGTGTAAGAGATAAAGGGATAAAACACATATCAGGTACATATGAAACATGTATTACATCTTATGACACAATGATGTTATAGTCTAGACTGAAGAAAAGAGCAGCTTATCTAATGATGGTGAGTAATATGGATAGCGTAAAGATAAGGTCATAGACCATTCTAGAATCTGGTATCAGAAATGAATATTAAAATATGAAATACCAGAATTCTCAACACTCCTCCTTGCTGATCATGTTACAATTTGGAGGGGAAGAGTTAAAGAGCCTTTCTTTCATCTTCGAACTTCTGCTTGCCAAGATTCTTTGTGAAGATGTCAGTGAATTGCTGATCCATAGGCACGTAGTAGAGCTTGATTTCTCCAAACTCTATGCTTTCACGAATGTAGTGGTTGGTCATGTGAACATGTTTTGTACGACCCTCTTGTGCAGGATTCGAAGCGAGGAACATAGCACCTTGGTTGTCAACACAAAGTGGTAGTGGACCTATTTTGAAATGTAATTCTTCATAGACATTATGTATCCAGTGAAGTTGTTTAGCAACCTTGGTCATGCCACAATATTCCGCTTCAGTGGAAGAAAGTGTAACTCATTGTTGTTGCCTAGATAGCCATGGTACAATGCCGTTTCCTAAGAAGATGGCATAATCAGTAGTGGAGCGTGATGTCTCAACATCTCCAGCCCAATCTGTATCAGAATAAGCACATAAGCTGTTTTGGTCACCATGTCCAGAGTATGAGATGCAAAGATCCTGAAAGGATGACAAGTAGTGCACAATATAGAGCGTCTTTTGCAAATGTTCTTTTGTAGGGTTGGAAGAGAACTGAGACATTTTGATAACTGCAAAGGCTATGTCTGGTCGAGTACTCAGCATGATGTATAGCAGTGATCCAATGACCGACTGATAGCAACTGCAAAGAGTAGGACTCGACTGATCTTGGTTAGAGTTAGGTCTCGGATTATATTTGGTAGGAAGAGGTATAGAGACTGGCTTGCAATTCTCTTGACCAATTTGATGAATGACGTTCTCCACATAGCATGTTTGGTCTAGAGTAATCACTCGCTTCTTGCAATCTCTGGTGATCCTCATACCTAAGTACTCAGTTGCTTGACCAAGATCTCTTGATTCCCAACATCTCATGAATTGAGACTTGTGAGCAAGGACTTGTGTCTTGTTACTACCCATGAATAAAGCATTGTCAACATAAATGAGTAAGACGATCAAATTATCACCAATGATCTTGAAATATGTTCCTGGGTCAGATTTGCATCTAAGGAATCCCATCTCCAGGAGGGAGTAGTGAAGCTGCTTGTTCCATTGAAGAGTAGCTTGCTTTAAACTGTATATCCCTTTCCTCAAGTGACAACCCTTTTTCTTCTGACCCTTTACTATGAAACCTTCAGGTTGTTCCAAATAAATTTCTTCATCCAGCTCGCCAAAAAGAAAGGTGGTCTTAATGTCTAGGGCTTCAAGTTCCCAATCATGAAGCACAGCTAGAGCAATAAGAAGTCAAAATGTTTCAAACCTTGCAACTAGAGAGAAGGTTTTTTCATAGTCTATTCCGAAGACTTGTGTGAATCCTTTTGCGACAAATCTAGCTTTCTTGAAACTGTCAGATTTCACAGCAAATACCCATCTCCCTTTGATGGGTTTACAATTCTTAGGTAGGTCTACCAACATCCAAACCTTGTGATCAGAGAGGGACTTAATCTCCTTTTGCATTGCAATCATCCATAAGTTCTGTTCCTGTATAGAGAGTTTCAGAATGTCTCTAAACTGTTTGGGAATAGAATCTTATCCAACAGCCATGTTAAAAAGCTGTCTCATCCACTTGGAACTATACATTTGTCCAAGGTCTTCTTCTTTGTTAGTCGGAGTGACATCCATCGTGTTGGTTGGCTCCTCCTGGATAGTATCAAGGCCTCTTGACATATCACTCTTGATGTTAATAGCTGGTCTATCCCCATGTGCATTGTTAGGAAGAATCCTGGGCACAGGAATGTGAGAGGATCGTCTCTGTTCAGCAACAGGTCTAAAAGTTGACCATTCATTCCTAGTAGGGTGATACTGATGAGGTTGTGATCTAAACTCAGGTAAGGTCTCATCAACTTGTTGATGGGGAGGTAACCATGTTCGAGGTAAGAGATCCAAAGATCCTTGTCTCTTCTCTTCAGGAGGCAAATTAGTAACCATATAACGCTTATGCTGATGGCAATTTGTAATAGAACTCCGATGACCTGTTTCGGGTTGAGTCCATTTAACAGCAGGTTGATGTGGTGAAGTATGATAGAATGGTGGATCAGTAGAAGATTCCAGAGAGTCATAGAAGAGCGGTGATAGTAGCTCTGGTGGTTCCCAAGGAGGCATGGATAGTGGTCGTGGTCCTGATGATTGCCCATCATCAAATGGACGTGGTTGATTGGGTTGATGACCTAGTCCTAATGATATTGATGGTATAGGTATGAGTATATCTCGAGAGGGTTCCAGATCCCTTGTTGAGTGTCGTCCTTGGAAAGACATTCTCATCAAAGATGGCGTTCATTGAGATGAACACGTGTCTCCTCTCCTTAGACCAAAAACAATAGCCTTTAGTGTTAGATTCATACCCAATAAAAATCATCTCCTCAGACTTGGGAGACAACTTATCTTGTCGCTGTTCTGGAGATATAAAAACATATGCACGCATACCAAATATCCTGAAGTAGGAAATGTCAGGTTTGTCTCTGTTAAATCATTCAATGGGAGTCTTCCATTCATGATGATGCATCGGTTGTCAATTATAGATATGGAGTGCAGTCTCAATAGCATTCTGCCAGAAAGAATGTAGCAAACATGCATGTTGGTGAATGGCTTCTGCTTTCTCAAGCAAAGTTCGATTGAACCTCTCTGCACGACCATTCTGCTGAGGGGTGTGAGGAACAGAGGTCTGATGCATGATGCCTCTGGACTGAAAGAACGACTGAAGCATTCCAGCCATAAATTCCCCCTCTTGGTCTGAACATACAGAGGTGAGCAAATGACCAGTAAAGGTTTCAGCTCAAGAAACTATCAATTGGAAGTGCTGTGATACAGCATCCTTGGTGCATAAAAACACAACAACTGCAAACCCTGAATAATTGTCAATGAAAGTAAGAATGTAATGTGCATGAACTCCAGATTCTGTGGGCATAGGCCCAACAAAATCCAAGAGGACAAGTAGCACATTTACCTGACAGTTTATATGGACAATCATGCATCTTCCCTAAGGCACAGCCTTGACAGGGAGAAGATTGTTCCAGTAAAGCAACAGAGGGCATACCAGTAATATGAGAAGGAGCAACACAAAGTGCATTCTTGGACAGATGTCCAAGATGATGGTGCCAAAGATTATAAGAGTCTTTCTTAACAAGCAAGTTGATAGAACCATCCGTTGGAGTAATCTGAGATGACTGAAACCAATAGGTTATTGTTCGGTGATAAAGCTTTGGCCTGTATTACCAAACACTTGTTTGTGTTCCAGATATTGGAATCACAATCATTGATCGTACACCTATAGCCTTGGCTAGTAAGTGTTGGAACAGACAAAAGTCTGTGTTCTGCATGTGGAGCATACCATACATACTTCTGAGAGAACAATAGATTCTGCTCATGCATCTTTCGGCTGAATGATAATTTTACCTGGACCATACATAGGAACTTTATGTCTGTTAGCAACAATGGCATAACAAACCTGACATCCTAGATGCACAAAGTCATTTTTGAATTTGAAAGGAGAAAGATGATCAGTGCAACCACTGTCAATCATCCAGTGGTGTCAGGCAAATACTTTGTCAGAGTCTCCTCCTAGTGCAAAAGCACTGTGATAACAGTCAAGCCCATTGTATTCATTATCATATCTGTACATGACATTGTCATTGTAGTTTGGTAAGTGCTCTTCTATTTCTTGTGGGGTTGCCACGGCTACTGCCACAGGCATAGATGGAAGAAGTGCCTAAATATGAGTCTCATTCAACAACTCAATGTTGTCAAAGTGAGAAGACAAGCTGGCAAGGCCTCCAAGAGAAAAAGAAACCTTTTTCCTCTTCTCCTTTTTCTTCATCATTTCCATTGGTGTCCCAGATGTAGCAATAGCTCCTTCAGAAAGGACATTTCTTGAAGGAGCTGTATGGAAAGGGCATTGAAGACGGCCCAGCTACATTCATCCCATTGTCTTCATCATCTCTCCAACCCGTGTGCACAATAGTAGATGATGAATCATTCATGTCATAATCTTCCTGCATCTGCAAAAAGCTAGGAGGAAGAAAATCTTCTTCAATGTACTCGGGTTCCACAATGACTTCATTGACAACCCTATCTTTAGCTTTACCTTTGCCCTTGGCATCCTGTCACTTCTTAAACCAATCCTTCTTCTGTCCCTTACCAGGTTGTTTAGATCTGGCAGGACCTTTACCTTTCTTCTGGTTCTGGTTCACAGAACCCAATTGAGGTTGGTAAGGGTTACTGCCAGAAGGTTGGTAACTAGGAGTAAATGGTCTTGGTTGATATGAGGGGGTCTGACTTCTCCACTGATTTTGCAGTGGAGGGCTACATTTAATCACATTGGTCCTATTGACAGAAGATTGGCCTCCGGAATCTGCCTGAGAAATTTGGGTGTGGAGAGGTTTGTGCATAGCACAAAGATCCATCTCCATGAGTATCCGCACTGAGACGGTGCTCATGTTGAAGTTAGCAGCTTCAACAGTCTGCATGATAGTAGAAGTGAGGGTGAAGTAGTTGTTAGGTAATCCGGAAAGAAGAATCATAGCACATAGGTTTTCAGAGAGATTAAACCCAGCTTCTGTAAGCTTCTGGAACTGGGTATGATAAGAGTCAATCGAGGTGTTGGCATTGGCAGGATCAATGTGAAGTTGGAGAATCTGATAGAACAGGTTAAACTGTCTAGGGAGTCCAATGGTCCCAAAAAGTCCTCTGAGGCGATCCCAGAGAGCCTTTGAGATAGAAGGGCAAGTATCAGGGTTTGCCCATTCATAATTCACATGCATAAGCAAGGAATCGTTGATTATACTGGCCATAAGACCTAGTACATGTTTGTCTAGTAACTTCCATTTTGTCTGATCAGGCGCGTCAGCCTGAGCAGCATAAAGGAGAGTACTGTCAATGAATTCCCAAACAGAATATGCTGATAGAGTAGTCTGGATCCTAAGTCGCCAAATGTCATAGTTCTCTTGACCAACAAGGATGGGGATACATCCGATGAGGTTTGTGTCAAACTTGACTTCAGAGACGGGGAGTGCCATTTAGAGGAGATCTGAAAAAATATCATCAGCAATGAATGTTGCAGCCAGATAAGATAAAAGTGAAGAAGTGGTAGTTCCTGGTCCTGAACCTGGTGATGTCTGGTGAAGACGTCTATACTTCTTTCCAAATCCTTTCCTTGAAATCCAGTACAATCTCTGTTGTTCCTTTTTAGATAATCATTGTTGTGTAAACATTTCTTGATACTGAGTAGGCATCAGCAAAAGGGCATGTGATTCAAAAAAATTGAAACACATCTCCACAAAATAATGCAGATTACCAATATACTTATTGGTAATACCTCTTTGTACATGGATATGATTTAAGTCATGATAAAAATAAGGAACATGTACCATGTGAGAATAACTGTTCAATTCAAGAAAATTTGAGTAAGGAGATGAAAAAGAAGAGGAATAAAACTTGTCTTTGAGTCCAGACAAATGTCAACATGAAGGAAGAGATGTTTCTGCCAAGACATCAACTATGTTTGAGAATCTATCAACGTCTTTCTCCTTCCTGCACAGCTCTTCGACGTTGTCTTCCCATAGGATGACCTCCAAGTGCTTGATATATGGTGTCAAGCTCATCAGGAGTCTCTGCAGACTTGATGATATGCTGTAATCATTGCTGAGCACGATACTTGGGGTCACAATGGAAGAAAGAATGAAGGCATTTGTCAAAGGCAAAGTTCCAATGATGCTGCAAAGGTGCCTGATACTTAGTGTACATTCCAAAGTTGTAGTAGTCATCTGGGATGGACCAGTTTGGCTCTAGAGAGTCCTCAAGAATGTGAGATGGAGTAGACATAGGAGGAAAATGAGAGTGAAGAATGATCTCATATCCTTGAAAATGGACATGAGTAGCGAGAGAGTGGTAGTATGTCTTGGTGGGAAAAGCCCAACCAGCACCCTCATAAGCAGAGCCAATAGTCTCATGCCAATACATGAAACTATTGATCAAGGTCCCAGACCTGATCCGGGTCTTGCAAGGTCTAATCTGGAATGGATAGACCAAGTGGTCAGCTCGCTTTACCTGTGCATCAGTCAGAGTGCAGTGCTTCCAACTCTGGAATACTGGTTCCAGGTGGACATCTCACATTTCGTCTTCTTCATCGTCTCCGTGGGAATTCTTCCATGGATCCTCAATGGGACATCATGTCCGCCAAGTTTTCCAATCTCCTGGACCTAGTCTCCAACAATCCTGAAACCTTGTGAAGTGGAGTTCCACGACTAGTGGAGGAGGTAATCCTGCCTTGATCACAGGATTGACCAGAAGCTGTACCAAGTCCATACTGAGCAAGTCCATTGAGGTATTGCTCACAAAGTTGTCCCATTGGTATGGGAGTGGGTTCTGGGGAATCTCTAGCAGCAAAGTAGGCATTTTCTGACAATGACAAGGAGGGTGTCGAAGAGTTAGGGGGTGTAGATGGTGATCGACTGGATAAGAGTGGAGTTGGAGGTGCACTAGGAGGAGTCTGCTCAAAAACAGTAGCAGCTCCTAATCAAATGATCCTATGCACTGTAAAGGGATTAGCATATAAGTCCAATCAAGTAAGACCTGGACTATATCGTCGAATCACCACAGCTCCTTGTTCATTGTGATTGCAAATCTGTCCACATTCAAGTAGATGAGAGTAAATTGGGCAAGTCAGTTGGAACAGAACACCAGGTGGAACCACTCGACTGGAGTCAGTGGCAGAATAAGGAGGGGGGTCTTGTGAATCTGGGGTAGACCCAGAATCTGACTCACATTGTTCTAAACAAAGGATGACCCCAAGGGTCACATAAGCTTCTGGTGTCTGAGTGGTAAGATCAAATCAAAAGCCATTGCATAAATGATGAACAATCAATCTCCCAGAATGAGCAGTGAACTCTAAGAGTCTGTCCCTCTCAATGATTGGTGTCGTTAATGCATACTGTAATTAAATGCAGTGGCAACCATAGACAAGGTCATCACAAATCCTTCAACCAACCATGAATCATAATGCTGAAAGATAGGAGGCATCAAGCTAGTGAATAATGAACTCCTCTTTGAGCAGGGCTCATAACCTATCGGGATAACCCGATTACACAGGGGCAAGAAGGGTAATGAATCAGTGGGAGATACACACTGATAGGTTGATGGTTGGTAACAAAGAATATCTCAAGTGTGTGAACACGTAGAGAGATGTCTTTAGAGAATGAGGATAGTGGATCAGACAATATCCTCAGAGGATCTGAGTGAGGGAAGGGAGTGAAGGATGATTGAGTAAATCGTTATTGAGACAGGCTTAAGGCCATGTCTTATATACTGTTCAGTAATGAAACACTGATGTACATGATACATGTTTCAGATATGAAATGTGTAAGAGATAAAGGGATAAAACACATATCAGGTATGAAACATGTAAGAGAATGTGAAATGTATAATGAAATGTGTATCACATCTTATGACACAATGATGTCATAGTCTAGACCAAAGATAAGAGCAGCTTATCTAATAATGGTGAGTAATATGGATAGTGTAAAGATAAGGTCATAGACCATTCTAGAATCTGGTATTAGGAATGAATATTGAAATATGAAATACCAGAATTCTCAACACTGCAGACCAGTGGGAGTCATACCTCTACCCAATCCTGGACCAGTGGGAGATATCCCCGCACCTGCGGAGATCATACATCCGGCCAGTCCCAACATTGAGAAACTCGCAGACTGCCTTGACAAACTGCAGTTGAATGCAGCTCCAGGCCCAGAGGCACCTCCAGCTCCAGCTCCCAAACCATCTCTGGCTCCTGCTCCAGCTGCAGCCCCTGCCTGGATCATAGCTGGAGTACGACAAAGTGGATGTCAACATCAACTGGCAAATAAAAACTGAGAGTACCAACGTGCCCTTGATGAGGAAGCTACATGAAGGACAAACTGCAACGCACCATCATGGTCTCTGAGTCCTGAGCCAGCACTGGCACCTCTGGACCTGATTCCTGAATCTCTGGAGAACAACCCAGAAATCCCAGGAGCATTCACAGTGTCAATAGAGGATTTTATATTCACTGGGTCTGCCAACTTTGCCTCCAACAAATCACTCCCAAACACTCTCAGGGAAGCCTACTCTGGAGCAAATGCAGAGTTTTGAAAGTCCACAGTGGAGGAAGAACTCCAAAGCCTAAACTCAAACCGTGTCTATGAAACCATGCTCATCCCGGATGGAGTAACTCCAATCACCTCCAAACCAGTGTTCTGAATCAAACATGACCAAACCAGAAATGTAGACCGGTACAAAGTCCGAATTGTAGCACATGGCTTTACACAGAAGAAAGGAGTTGATTACCAGGAGGTCTTCGCTCCGGTAGCTAACCTTGACTCTGTCTGGACACTAATTGCCCTAGCTGTGAAACATGACTTGGAACTGGACCAGATGGACGTCTCCACAGCCTACATCAACAGAGAACTAGAGGAGGACTTGTACATGCTACCTCTGGAGGGTGTTCCAATCCAACCTGGATACTGCTGGAACCTCTGATGCTCCCTGTATGGACTAAAGCAGGCTGGCCAGACTTGGAACAAAACCCTTGATCGGAAGCTCAGAGACCTTGAATTTGTCCGACTGGATGCAGAGACATGCCTCTATGTATTCCAGGAAAATGGACAGGTTTTTTTCCTAGTCATTTATGTCAATGACCTACTCCTAGCGGCCACCACTCAGAAGTTCATGAACTCCATAAAAGCCAAACTCTCCACTGCCTTCAAAATGTGAGATCTCAGAAAAGCAAAGTATATCCTCAGAATTGAGATCAAGTGGAACTGCAAACCCCGGACCATCTCCTTATCCTGATCTCAGTACTCCTGCACAGTTTTGAAATGCACAGGCATGTCCACCTGTAAACCGGTATGGACTCCTATGGCACATAATCTCCACCTCTCTGTGACTGACCCAAAGGATGACTGGACCATCCTGGAGATGATTATTGAGGCAAAACAAGTTTCATACCTTTTCATGATAGGGTCCCTAATGTACCTCATGCTCAGAATGCGCCCAGACATTGCCTATGCCGTAGGAACACTCAGTCAGTTCAGTGCAAAACCCAAGTTCATACATTGGGAAGCAGCCAAACGAGTACTCCAGTACATCCAAGCCACCAAGGACATGGAACTCTGATTTGATGGAATGGAGCTTTCCACAGACTTGGATTTCTATGGCTACTCTGATGCTGGCTGGTCCCAGGATCCAGACAACTCCTGCTCCACCTCCGGTTTTGTATTTATTAGCAACCATGGAGCCATTTTCTGGTCTAGCAAGCTACAAAGTATGGTCACACTTTTCACTACAGAGTCAGAGTACATTGGACTTAGCAATGCTGGGCAACACCTCGCTTGGCTCCAGTCTTTCTTTGAGGAGATCAGACATTTGCAGAAGGCCCCCACAGAGTTATTCTGTGATAACCAAGCGGCCATCATCCTATGTTGCAATCCACAATTTCAGGCTCAGACCAAGCACATCCAATGGAAGTACCATTTCATTCGGGACAACCTGGTCAGAAAGGGAGAAGCAGTGGTCCGATATGTTTCCACCAAGGACATGGTGGCAGACATACTCACAAAACCCCTTGTGAGTGAACAACACTGGAAGTTTGTTCAAGGTATGGGATTATGGCTACACTCAAGTGGGAGTGACAAAATACCACTGACTCCAGATGGGAGTCCCATCTGGAG
>JBBPNN010001202.1:0-11304 GCA_038090935.1 Hortiboletus campestris
TGACCAGGAGATCAAAATGATCGCATGAATGTGCTCTATAGGGTGGTATACATTTCTAACAAATTGGAAGTTTTAATTTTGTATTTTAATTCCAGGATGACCATATAAATGTGTGATCTATGCCCTATAGTGATTATAAAGCAGAAAAGTGTTTCTGAAGAGAGGCATAGGGTGGCCGTTGTTATTCCTTCCTATCGATACATCCCTCGCACAATATCGACATTTTCACAAGGCTTACATTCACATAATATGTATTTTAAAACCTTACTTGTAGTCTTTTATCTAAAAAGGTATTCTTACCGAGCGTATTCAACCTATTTCCGAGGCCATGAACGTTATGCAGCCAGATAGGGCTTTTTCGATGAGTGCTTGGTGGCTTGAGTAGACCTTGAGTCGGTTTTCCCTACAAAATGTTCGGATTCAGTCCAATGGCATTCTATCATGGGAGTTTATTGAGGTTGGTGCCAGGGGGGTCTGTTCTGGAACTTGTTCCCGTATCTCATAGGCTTGTAAAGTCATCTAATCTTTCCGAAGTGAGTTTGAGCATTTTACTGCACAATTGGAAGTTCCGTTTTGGAGTTTGACAAGGGAAGATACTCTGGAAATCCCCATCAATGTGAATAAATCACTATTCCAGGGAAAGTGCTATCAATGAGGAATAACCTGTAGGTATTCTACAGTAGTCATGATGCATATTTGGCTTACCTGCTGCTCATGCATCTCCTGGAAAAACGTTCCAGCCAGAAGGACTCATTGTTGGTGTTTGCTGAAGGTCGGAAATACGTAAAATACAGTGAAAAAAAGACCATGTATGTTCGTATGTCTCTACATTTTATCCTTGTAATTTATGCACTCAACCAACATCTCAATCACTTCTGAGATCTCCATGTTTTCGGGCAACATTCGCTTGACACGCTTTAGGTGCCACTGTAAGATCTGCGTGTTCACTCCAGCGTTGACAATCATGAGACTGTCTTGCAGGAGCAGGACAGCATCACTGACTTCAGCGTGACTCTTGAGCAAGTCCAGCAACAGCTTGAAGTGGAAATTGATGAGCCAGTTAGCTCCTTGTCGGGGACGTTTTGCTGCGAATTCTGGGACATTTTCGTCACATCCACGTTTATTTGAGTGTGAACCCTGGAAGAATACACACGTATGTGACCATGATGAACTTGATCGAGGAGACAACTGATTCTTACCTGCTGCTTGCCACGGTTGCTCGCCAACGTGATCTGGCTCTTGTTGGCTGGCAGAGTTGCACCGTCAGGGGGGTAGGAATAGAGACAGCAAATGATGACTTACCTGCTTTTCTTCTCACCTTCTTCTTCCACCCTTGTAGCCACTTTCATGCTTCCTCTGTTCCATCTTCTGCTTCCAGGAAAACAAACAGGATACTACCTCCGGTACCCAGATATTCAAAAGATTTCTTGATTGCGTCCCACGTAGCCTGGAAAACCTTTGAGGATCAAGATGACATTGTCGTTGAACACCCACATACCTTCATGTAATCAATTGTTGGCTTGTTCAACCCTGTTCCCTGTTCCACAGTAAACTCCATGATATCTTGCTCGAGCTTCCTCAGCTCTTCTGAGGTCAGCTGTATTGTGAGCGGTGACATTTTCTGAGAACGACGTGGTGTATCACAGGAAGAGTGGAAGATGTCAGAGTTATGTGAGGAGTCTTGGAGGTTTCGCGTGAACGTCCACAAACAAGGTCGGAGTTAAGTAACTCTGCTTTTGTGGTCACTGTGGACAAAGGTGAACGGGATGTTGGCATGAAAAAGGCATGTTTAGGTAATGTGGTTCTCTCCCGAGCAACATCCGGTTTCCCTAATCGCACTTGTCCTTTTTTTCTCACTCCTACTCTAACATTCTTCCATCCAAAGACACAGAATACCTCCATGGATCCTTCCCATAACATCCAACCAGCAGCAATGCTGGCTATGGCCCGTGTGCAGGCTGTGCTTGAGCTCGTCCCTCGAATCGTTGGGCCAAAGAAAGAGTGGGCATTTTGAATGTGGGACCACTTGGAGGCTGACGTGGTAAGTGAATTTGAACCTCCCCTATGTTCCGAAAGCAAACTTATCACTTGGTATTTCAGGCTGAGCTTCCCAAACCAAGCACAAGCTCTCCACACCCGAGGCTTCTTGGAAGCCTCAAGGCCATGTTTCTCCGCCACTACAGTGGGGGGATTACTGTGGACACGCTCTGCTTCGATTGGGTTCGCACAGATGATTCTTCCATGACGGAACCGGAGTACGTGGATCCACCTCTGGATTCACTCCCCGAGCTCGAAGGAACTACCATGTGGTGGAAGGTGCCACCGGCATCGGGTGAGTTGTTTACCTGGGGATCTCAGATGATGTAACTTAGAAGTGAGAAAAATGTAGCTAATTTCAGAATATCTGCGAAGGCTGCTGAGGTAGAGAAGGGGGATACTGTGGGAACAAGCCATACAAGTTCAGAGCCTGCGATCGGGCCAGTCGACTGTGATGGGAATTCAGTGCCACGCAATGCAACAAGTTCTGGGGAAAAGGCCTCCACAGTGCCGTCGAATGCAGGCAACACAGCAACGGCCCCAACCATGAAGCGCAAGAGACACATGGTGAGACAAGAAGACAGAGGTCAGAAAGCACCTCTGCCAAAGAAGAAACGGCAAGTAAAGTCAAGCGAGTTCGTACATAGTGACGGGGAAGATGAAATGGAGGCGGTCCCCTCTATGGGCCTCAAGCCGAATATTCCAGGCAAAGGCAAGGCAAAAGCACCCTCTCAACAGGAGGGCCTGGGGGCGCCTATGGTTCGCCACTGGTGTTGTGAGCACATCGACCCTGAAATAAACTTTCTATAGATTTGTGATTCATGCAAGTTGCATGGGACTCCATGTGTGTGGCCCGGGAAACCTAGGGTCTCGTGTTCCGCGAACGAGAAGCAGGCATGTACATCATGTGCCTCAGTGAAAGTACGTTGCATAATTGCAGGCAAGTCCCCGTGTTTCTACTTTATTTTCAAATCACTGAAAGGGCATTCAGAAACAATTACCATTTGCCCCCCGCGAGGAAAACTGGCTGCGTCCCTGAAACAACCCCCGAAGGACGACTCCAACAACCTCCAACAGCTCCTTGCGGACATCGACCAAAGGTGGAAAGCGGAGCGAGAAAAGATTGTCACTAACATGACAAATATGCAACTATCCCTATGAGTTGGCATCTACACCCCCTGTAGATGTCAGTCCAGTGTCCACCCATCAGGCCAGTGGCTGCATAGTGTCAGGCCAGCATCAGGCCGAGTCCATATTAGGAAAGAAATTCTCATGGTTGAGCAAAAAAACCAAGACAAAGATGACATAAGCTGAACACAGCCATGCTGAGGTCATCATTCCAAAAAGGCAATGTCATGATAGGGTCACCATCTGAAAGCATTTGTCAAGCTGAACACAGCCATAATGAGGTAATTGTTCCAAAAAGGAAATCACATGACATGGTCACCATCTGAAAGCATTTGTCAAGCTGAACATAGCCATGATGAGGTAATTGTCCCAAAATGGAAATCACATGATAGAGATACTATCAAGCATTTTTCAAGCTGAACATAATTATACTGAAGTAATCATCCCAAAAAGGCAATCACATGACCTGGTCACCATTTCAAATGAAAGAGTTCTTCAAGATAAAATAATAATGATGGATAGTGTGGGCATGTTTACCTAAGTGACTGGGAATGTGGGAATGCTTACTTCAATGTTTGTAATCAAATACATGACAAATGATTTTTTTTTCATCAGGTCTCCGAGAGTATTTTGAGAATAACATGCCCAAATAAAGATATTTTACCATGGTCATTACATCCAAATGGATCATGGAAATGGAGGCTACAACTTTGCTTATGCTTGACAGACAAACAAGTCACAACAGCAAGACACACAGACAAAGCAACAGAATAATTAGGAAAGTGTAGACATTGATTGGTAGTGAAGAGCAAAAAAGTGGACATGCTAATAATGGATGTCCAGCCAGTGGCTGTAGTGTCAGGCCAAGTTCATATTTGGAAATAAATTCTCACTCCAGCCACATCAGTCCAGTGGCTATAGCATCAGGCCATCAGGCCAGTGTGAGGTCAAGTCCATATTTGAAAATAAATTATCACTCCAGCCACATCAGTCCAGTGGTTGTAGCATTAGGCCATCAGGCCAGTGTCAGGCCAAGTCCATATTTGGAAATAAATTCTCATGGTTGACAAAAAAATCCAAGAAGAAGATGACATCAGCTGAACACAGCCATGCTGAGGTCATCATCCCAAAAAGGCAATGACATGATAGGGTCACCATCTGAAAGTGATTATCAAGCTAAACACAGTTGTGATGATATAATTGACTCAAAAAAGAAATCACATGAGATGGTCACCATCTGAAAGCATTTGTCAAGCTGAACACAGCCTTGATGAGGTAATGATACCATCAAGCATTTTTCAAGCTGAATATAATCATACTGAAGTAATCATTTCAAAAAGGCAATCATATGACATGATCACCATTTGAAAGGATCCTTCAAGGGAGGCAAAATAATGATGATGGTTAGTGTGGACATGTTTACCTAAGTGACTGCAAGTGTGGGAGTGCTTACTACAATGTTTGTGATCAAATACATGACAAATGATTTTTTTTTTTTGTTGAGTCTCCAAGAGTATTTTAAAAATAACATGCTTAAATAAATAAATTTTCCCATGGTTATTAGATCCAAATGGATCATGGAAATGGGGGCTACAACTTTGCTTATGCTAGAAAGACAAACAAGTTCCAACAGCAAGGCACAGACACAGCAATAGAAAATATAGATTTGAATGGAAGTGAAAAGCAAAAAAGCAGACATGCTGCCTCATGGTAGTGGATGTTAGGTCTCATGCGTTATCGGCAACTCCCCAATCGAGAGAGATTGTGGCCAACCCATCCCTTGCACGGAGTGCTGAATAAGCACACGGTCCGGCCCTTTCGAGCCCCCTTCGGGGGCTCGAAAGGCCCTCCCCAACAGAACCCAAGTGCAACCGCAAGTAGACATTCATAATCCCCTGGTTACATATCATTACTACGTCGTATTAATTCTTGGGATAGCGATAGCTGCTCGTACCACACTTTCCTTGTAGAATACTCCAGTTGGTAATTATGTAATCAGATCTTCCAGCACGCTTGGAAGCCCTGTTGTGCGGTACGCAGTATCGGTCGTGACCGAGTGGAGTGTGCAACGTGATGCGCGAGATAGAAAGTATGTAGCGGTAGAATCAATCTACTACATGAAAATGTACTTGTCAACAAGTGAAGAGCGATTAAAGTGTAGGGGTGTCGACGTGCATGCATACAGTACTACGCCAATAAGGGAGTAATCGTGGCGTCCCATCGGGTGTGTAAAGTACGGCGCTTGAGCATGTGAAACGCTTTCAAGAATATAGACCGTGCTCATGACCCAAACTGGGTCCGGAACTCCGTGAGGATGCGAGAGCTCAACTCTCGACATACGCGACACGAGACAGCGGCGACTTCCTCTCCGGGACGCTCGACAGCCTTGCAAGTAGTGTGGATGACTGCTGTAGTCTTTCCTCGTCCTGGATTGCGTTACCATTGCTGCACTGTATAACTTGGCAGGGCACTGAAGGCAGGGAACGGCCAGCATTCTTCCCGCCCTCCGAAGGCTTACAGCTCCGTCCCCGCAACCGCGCCATGCTCCGCTCGTGATACGCAAGTGTGAGAGAGGCAACGAGCTGCGGCATCGTCAACGTGACATTACTAGGAACTGACCCCGTTCGTGCGGGTGGGGAGGGTGAGCGTCGAGGAATGCTCGGACGAGACTGAGATTGACCGGGGTGTTGTGGGATATCGAAACGAACGTGGCGTCTGTGAGACACGGATGTAAAGGATGGGATTCGGGAACAGGAAATGGCCGACAACGAAGCGCAAGGGAATGCCTTGGTTGCCGGCGCAGAGATGGCTGTTCCATCCAGAGTAATATGATTTGACTCTGGTGAGTGTGTAAGTGGGGTTGAATCGGTTGGCAGAGTCTTCTCAATTGGCGCTAAAAGGTTTAGAGACGGCACCGACATACTTGGCGATGATATTCGTGATAAGGGACTAGGCAGTCCCCGCCCCTCGACACAACCATTCTCAGCCAACCTTCTTTGTATCTTTTCGACCAACAAACGATCCATAGCGTCAAAGTCGCGTGGTCCAGACAGTAACCTGTCGGAGGAGTCTAGCTCCCCAACGGACTGGCGAGCCTCAATGCTGCGCATGATGCTCTGATGGACGACACCCAACCACCACAGTTCTGCTACCTGCCGCTTGCTCTTCCTCGGGCGTTTTTGTTTCGCGTCCTTTCCAAGACTACCTTGTGAAGAAGAAACGGAAGAATGCGCGGAGCGACGTTTGCGAGGAGCCTGCCCGGCAGACGGCGAGTGACTGTCGGGACAAGGAACGCACGTTCCGTCAAACATTTCTACGTCCATGCAGCCATCCAATGGCGTACTTGGGAATGGAACGACGCTTGTCACATCCGGAAGGTCCGGTTCCAAGCCTTGCACCCCCGAGCCACAAAACCGCCCTCCTGGGATGCTCTTCGAGCAGGCAGCAGAAAGCGAGATGGAAACAGTCGGCGGGGCTTTGTAAGTCACCGGGAACGGGGAGGGCGTGGAGGATAAATGATGGTGACGGGAATGGAACGAGGTCGAGAGGGATCCAGTACAAGATTCGACATCGCTCCACGCACTACCTGTCCGAATGGAGGAGGTTGGGTAGACAAAACTTTTTTCGAAACCAGAACTGCACACATTCGAGCGCGAGTTGACGTTAGTTGAATCCGCGAGGGCTGGGCGAGAACTCGAAAGTAAGCAGGGTCTCGAAGCCGGAGCAGGTGGGAAGTGAAGCGACTGCGAACGGGCGTGTGTAGCCAACATTTTACAAGACCAGATCAAAGTCGTTGCACAATAAAAACGATCCGCGAGTTACTGGCGATCAATTGATGAGTGCAAATGAGAGTGAGAAGTGGAGCTTCGCGCACGAAATGTTGCGATTATCAGGACGACAAATGAGATTGAAACGAGGAAACGTCCTGCGCAGCTCGTTGCGTACGGCTCAACCAAGGGAGAAGACAAGTCTCTGCCCTGTAGTATGTCCGATATTGGGTCATCACCAAAGTACGGATATTAGACGTTAAGTATCCACTCGTTGGTAGACACAACGATGGTGACCCACCTTTTTCCTGGGACACGACACACAGTGTTGGAACAGCGCAGAGCAAGAATTCGGAGCTCGCCTGGTTCGGGTTGGGGAACACGAGGCAGGCTTACATACAGCCCCTGCCAGTGCAACACGCGATGACCGCAATATAAATGGCAGCAACCTCGAATATAGTATAGACCTACTTCGTGACAATCGCGACCCGCTACTTCAACCAGCCCATGGAACTTTGGGAAGAAAATGTTCGTGTGCGGCGAGTTCCACTCGACATTCGATGACATCATCATCATTCAACATGCGTACGGCGTGCAGCCGTCCATTGACACCCATAGCGAAATTCATGAGTGCGCAACTTGCAAGGCGGAGTACCTCTGAGTTGCAAATCACTGCGTACGCGGCGAATCAGTCACTGGCCACGATCGCAGAGACTATACGACTCTGAGCACCATGGATTCCCAGAAGACGCCTCTTCAAGTTGTGGTGGCGGATCGGTAAATAATTATGAAAATTATGTAATGACTAGTAGATACTATAGCCATGAAGTTCAATGAGCGAACACACGGTGCATGGAGTCAAGTATTATCACTTCGGCAGACCGCGCTGGACCGGACGACTCCGAATTTAACTCACTGAGATGCCGGTGCCAACAAGACTCTGCCCTTGGCGGGAGTGTAGACAGCGCCAATGAGTCCAATGACCACTGTTACAGTGGATTGCTTAGCAATGAGTAGCAACTCAGTAAGGGAGTGGTCTTGCGAAACGGACGAGGTTCACCCGTGGCTCATGATGAGCGTGACATGCTTTGTGCTCTGTGATTTCATGGTAGCGTATTTCAGGAAGTCCTACTGGTATCAGGTGTGAACCCCAGTGAAAACTTAGTCGGCATACCTACAGCACCACAGTCGGGTCAGACCATGTGAGGTTCGTCACGCGCTTTCGAAAGACCACTAGTACGTGAAAGGCCATAAGTCTGAAGGTGTACATCTGATCCACACAATCGAAAAGGCGGGGTTGGCTCCAGAGGCCGCATCTCAAGGTCCGGATTTCATGTAAGCGGGTCGAAATGGGCACAGCTTTATCCGTTTCCTTAAGTAAGCATAGAAATTCAACTCCCTCGGGAATTCTCATCATGATCTTAGCGTCGAGGCCGGCGGGGTCGGCTCGCGCAAGATAGCAAGTCCTCGGATGTGACACTCCGTGTTTACGGTGACCGTGTTGTCGTTTGTGTTTCATATCTACTTCTGACCCGTTGATCGAGCTCACAGGTTCGTAATCTGCACCGGAGCGGGTTGTTGCTCGGTCCGATTTCGAGTTCTCACAATTCGTTCAATGAATGCACCTCCAATGGGGACGACGGGAAATACCGTGACGAGTTTTATTGTGACAGCTTGACGACCAAGCAACGCTTGGCTCAATAAATCAAAAGTCATAAGTTCCTTAGGATATCATAGGTCCCAGACGATTGCGAGTGCTCACTCGGAGAATTTACCAGGACCTCATAGTCAACAAGGATATCAGCGTGTGAACCATCTGACCTCCCCAGAGATCCTTTTTGAGAATCCTGCAAAAGTAGCTAGAGGCATCTTACGAAGATTTTGAAGATCTTCATATCTCGGAGTAGCGAGGCGAACATGAGCGGGGCCCCACTCTGGGTTACGATCCAGGTCACCGTCCTGGTCCAGGTGTTGAAACTTGCATGATCTGAGGGCATGGCGGACTCGCTAGACTTTTTTCCGATGCGGCAGAAGGGCATATGCGCTGCTGACCTGAACGTCTTGGCTATGATTGATTCAAGTTCTTGCATGGCCGGCCATCACAGAATGGCTGTGATAACGTTGTACCTGTCGCAGTCTGTGCTCGGAGTGAGATTATAAGGAAACTATGGGCGCCAGAGAGCACTGGAATGCAGATCAGAATGTCGGGCCGTCCGCCGACCAGCTGGCAGCCGCAAGCTTAAATTATGGCCCTGTGGGAAGTCAAGTCAAGTTCTCCCAAATATGGTAACGTGGTTCCCGCACACGCTCCGCGCACAAAAATTTGGTCCAGGTGCTTGCCCAGGCCAGCATCAACTTCAACCTCTCGATGAGTCACACGAAGTTCTATTTCAACGGCGCGGATGCCAGCAGTGCTCCACACAGCCTGAAAATTGGGACGCAATTCACGGCCCCGCGTTGCAGGGAACTGCCAGCGAAACACATATATTTAGTGATCACGACCACGCATCAGGTTTCGAGGATTCCCAGGTAAGTACGTGGTCAACGAGATCGGGCGCCGGGTACCAATACATCCGAAGATGGGCGTTGCTACTACATCAAGCATAGCGTGATTTGATGCCATCATGCCGGTGGCACAAGACACAGCTGCGGAGATTTCACTGGCACAAGATCCCGTTCAAGTTAGCGATCGTAGGGCACTCATCAAATGTTGACACTTAAGCCAAGCAACGACTCCACTGCCTTCTCGTCTAACCATCCACTTTAAAAGGTCTGAACTTGATCCACTGCTTAATCTATTCTCATCGTCAACCAGCACTATTGACTAAACCATCAATAGCTTCAAGAATGTCCGCTGAAGTCCCCGTCGCTATCATTGGCATTGGCTGTAAATTCCCTGGGGGATCCGACAACAAGGACCTGTACTACGAGTTTCTAAGGAATAAGGTACCCATTCCTTATAGGCACTGTTTGTTGAACATTTGCTGAAATACGACTACAGGGCGATGGAATGATCACGCCTCCACCCGAGAGGTGGATTCACGAGGAGTGGTATGGTACGTCGTTGATTTGTCGCTCTGTCTTGGTTGTTCGACGACATTCAAATTGTCCTCTCCTTGACAGGCGGCAAGGACGAACCCGGAAAATACCACACTACCAAATTAGCCTTTATCAATAGCATCGACCAGTTCGACCCCCTAGAGTTCGGTATCTCTGCAAAGGAATCGGAAAGCTTTGATCCTGCAATTAGACTCACATTGGAAGCTGCACAAGCGGTCCGTCCTCTGTTTCTGCCTTCCTGTCCCAGCCACTGACCAGGTCTTCCAGGCGCTACAAGATTCGGGTATTAATTACAGAGGTTCCAAAACGGGCGTCTTCTTTGGTAACCTGTTGACCACCGTCGATGAACTTGACGATGATCGGCATGAGATCAACACCTACAATGGCGTCGGGCGCTGTGTTTCTATTCGAGCCAACCGCATTTCTTTCACGTTTGACTTGCGCGGTCCTTCATTGACAGTAGACACTGGTATGTTCCTTGCTTCCATTCCAAACATCTGTATACATTATCGTTTCTGTTAAACAGCCTGCTCGGCATCAGCAACTGCGATGCACCTCGCACTTTGCTCAATTAAACTTGGAGAGGTTGACCAGGCACTTGTTGTAGGTAAGTGAAGTGTCGAGATCTTTATACTGCGAGCGAGTGTTGAAATAACATAGGTGCAAATACGATCATTAATCCCGAACATACCGTTTCGTTCTCCAAGCTCGGCGTTTTGTCACCCACTGGGTCCTCTAAATCCTTCGACGCGTCAGCTGATGGATATGCGCGTGCTGAGGGTGTAGCGGCTGTTCTCATCAAACGGCTTGACCTCGCTGCCGCAGATGGAGATTTAGTCTATTCTATCATCAAAGGCAGCGCCATCAATGCTAACGGCAAGGGAAAGAGTTTGACCATGCCCGAAGGAGATATGCAGGCCGAAACGATCAAGGAAGCATATCGGGTGGCCAAGAGGGATCCATCAGAGGCATTCTTTGTAGAGCTACACGCTACTGGTGAGTTATCGACGACCGACTCGGTGAGGCGTATGGTATTGATTGCGACCATAGGAACCAAGGTTGGTGACCCCATTGAGACTAACGCGGCAGGCAAAGTATTCTCGAAAGGCCGTGATGCACAGAAGCCTCTTAGGTGTGCTCTAGTTGGGACGGGTTCTCGTCATATCGCTGACAGTGGCTTTTCAGAGTTGGAAGCGTCAAGTCAAACATCGGTCACGCCGAAGGATGCAGTTTCCTGGCAAGTTTGGTGAAAGTATCCCTGATGTTGCATCACAAGGAAATCATCCCAAACATCCGGTTCACTAAAGCTAAT
>JBBPNN010001203.1:0-11301 GCA_038090935.1 Hortiboletus campestris
TAGGTACTTAAGGCTCGATGCCAATGCCAGAGAACTCCAGTCTAGTTCTCTTGGTGTTTACCCCTAAAGCACTATAAGAAGGACTCTCTTGGCCTAACAAGCCTATTCTTTATCTTTTGCCTTTGAGTCAAAGGATCTATTGGCAACCTAAGAAGCTACGCTCTGGGGTTGTTTCACGCACCAAGTCCACTCTGGGTGGTGAAGATGTCCAGTGGGCTAAGCAGTCCAGCCTCTCAGACCCTGCCGCAGCATTCGAAAACCACCTCCAAGTGAATGCCCCTCCACCTGAGGGCCTGCTCTTTGCCTACCATCACGGCAGGGGTCATAGGCCCCTCACCAAATTCAAGTTCTTAATGGTCTTAAATGTTGCTTTACATGCCACAGGCAGTCCTCCCCTCCAGGCCCATGGGATTTGTATTGGTTCTACTCTTGAGTACTTGCTTTGCAACATCCCCTTTGAAGTGGTGAAGGTTAAAGGAAGATGGGCTAGCGACGCCTTCCTCTTGTACCTTTGTCGGCATGCACAGATCCTTGCACCTTACAGTACATGCAGGCCCAGCCTAATCTGCAGGAATCCTTTCTTCATCTCACCCTGCCGCTGATTCGCTAATCATGGTGAGCCCCCCTTCTTTCCTCATTGTTCTCCTCCTGGTTTTTTGGGCCTATAGCTGTCACTTCATGCATCAAAGAACTCCTAGTTTTCAGGTCAGCAGCTCACCCACAGCCCCAGGTTGGTTCTTGGAGCTGGACAGCACTTCGCACTGCCTCCCACCCCCCTCATCTTTGTGCCATGTTCTCTCGTGCTCCTTTCTCTCCCATAGTACTTTCATTTACAGTACCACACCTCTACCTGTACTATGCTATCGTTGATCTCCATGTCATTTTCCCCACCTGTCACGGTTCATGCACACTCCCAAGTGATGCCCAAAGACTTACGTCTCCCCCCAGGATGATGACCAAACAAAGACAAAATATTTATTTATATTGAGAATCTATGATTCGATAATTATTATCTTATCTTGTCTGGGTCGCTCTTCATGATTACTAATACATTCTAGACCCATGACGTCACAAGTTCTAGACCTTTATGACATAACTATGACATCATTTCTATTCTTATCCAGATGATGTCATATCATGCAATTATCATGCCATACCACGCCATCATGGCTAATAGCCAATGGCCTTTATCTCTCACTGCTGCACATTGCACCATTCGTTCTCACGATTATTTCACAATTGTACCACCTTTTCTATTTAGAAGGATATCACAATAGATACAAATAGTAGCTAGACACTACTTAAACCCAAGTACTTTTGTACTCAGAATCTAAGCTCTTCTCTCTTACAAACAAGTGAATAGCTCCTAGCAACAGTCTCTCATACTGCAAAGTACCTAAGTGAGTATTCTCCTCACTGGTTCACCCTTCGCTGTTGTCTCTGCACCAAAGGAGATTTTGCACTCTCCTTAATTTATGCCAACCATCTTATTTAACAAAAGTAAAAATTAACATGATAAGTGCACGTGAGACCGACCAACAACTTCATCAACTCATGGCGTCTCTGCATGGGGGCTGCATGCAATAATACATTGTGCTCGTCGTTGCCCTCTCCTACGTTGTTGGCGATGTCCTCCTCGTCGAGCTAAACCAGCATTCTCGATCGAGGCAGCTGCTGGCCAACCGAAACAGTGATCCCTCTTCGCACTCCAGCATTTTCACCCACCAATGGTTGTTGAATTGAACCTGGTACAATAGGCCATCAGCAAATTCATGCAGCAAGTTCGCACGTGCAATCAGCTTTTCTCCCATTGTCTGATGTTGTCCAGGTTCATAATCCCCCAAATCAATAAGTCCGTTGTCATCTGATTCATTGCTATTGTTGCCATGCAGCTCTTCGACATTTTCACTGTTTGACACCTGTGCACTCATTGACAGCTGAATCCCCATATCTTTTCCATCAGCCACTGGCTTATCCAATGAAACGAGTGATGAATGCTTCCAGAACGGTGTTGTTCAGTTGCGTTTCACCTCGAGGAAGAATATTTGGGGGACAGGATGAATGGACTGCACAAGATGTTTGCAGAGAAGGAAGCGACTCTTGCAGAAATGCGGGCATGTGCATACCCATGTGAGTACATCAGGCCTATATTTGTTGTTGAGCGATAGAGTAATTGGTGTTGTAGCAGAGTGTTTCCATTTTTATCTTTGTGCTAAGGTGATGACTCACATTTCTGGCCATATCCTCCTCACCTGAGCTCTTAGGATTTTCAGGTGGTTGCCCTTCTTCTGAAGCCTGGTGTCCTTCTACCACACCACTTTCACACCATTCCATCTCTTGTGGAGTGACAGGTGCTTGCCGTGGTGGTGGATCTGATTTCTCATCCTGTTTCCTCTTGTTTCGCACTGCAAGTGCTGCAGTTCCGTTTTTTTCTCAGCATGATGGACACTTCTTGTGTGGCAAGCCATTGGAAGCCAGGTCGTCCTGTGGTACTGAGTTCTTGCATGAGGGCTTTGAACATTGCATTAGAGCTTGTTCGGGACATGATTGTTGGGAACTTTCATTGATTGCCCATGTTTGGTTAGTGGCTCAAAGTGCAGCATTGTCTCCCGAAATTTGTGTGGAGATTGAAACAAGCAAGTCCAGATCTCTGAAAATCAGTGTCTAGAGTCATGCTCGCACCAACTCTGAGCAGCTCACCCAGTTATGTGTATAACTTCAATGCACGAAGACTGTTACAGAAATCCCCTGGGTGACTGAGGCCAAGGAGCACAAGTTCAACTCATGGATAACTGCGTGGGAACCTGAGGACTCCACTTCTGATTTTGCCCATTTCTTCAATCTTCCTTCTGATTCTTTTCATCCTTAGAGATTCTTGTCCGACAGAGTTCCATTCTTCTTCTGCTCTTCTTTTCCTACCAGAACTCCTAATCTTTTCTGAAGTCCGCAGTATGTCTTCCTTTGTTCCGCTTCTGTTCCTTTCCACAGTCCACAGTCTTCCCGTTTCCTCCCAATTCCCTTTGCGGACGTATCCCCTTCTAGAATGGCACTCTGCTGTTCCATTCCCCTTTTAGGGCTCCTTATTCAGGGTCTGCTCATAGTATATCAATGCCTGGTGTACTTGTAGTTTTCCCAGTTAGTTCTATGCAATACAAGTGTAGTATCTAGCCCAATCCACTGGTAGATTGCGATCTACTTGTCAAGACCCTTCCCATAGTCTTTACACCTACCAAGCGTTGAAGACTCTTCAATAAAGCTTTGAGGTTAACACGGCCCTCAGACTCAAGACTTGTTACTTTACTTGTTGTTTGTCACATGACTCTCGCCGATAAAGCTAGGTTCTATGCTTACAGTAGTGTAACAAAAGAACTAACTGCTTTTCCGTCCCTACCATTCAGTAGAAGGAGGAGACCATCCCCACCACCACACGCAGGATCAACCTTGAACATCTCCTCCAAGGACAAGAAAGAGACAAAGAAGAAAGAGCTGAGCACACCTCTTGATCGAGATCTACTCCTGCTCCACCCAAACTCTCACCAATTCATAGAGAACAGGATCTGTATTCTCATCATCCAAGTTCAAGCAGGCGTATACCTGGCACCTCAACTTCGCCATCCCCCTTCAACTCTCCACTAGCTTGTGCTTCCGCTCTTCCTCCTTCCCGCCCACCTTCCATCTTTCACTTTCCATTGTCTTCCTCCCCTATCCGTGATCCTCTGCCACCGCCTTCTCCCCCTTCCAAACCACCATCCGACTCTGAATCTTACCATTCCGACAACAACAACAATGACATGGCCGATGAACATTGTGCCAATGGGACTGAGCTTAAAGCTGGTCTGCCAGATGACTTCTCTGGCCAGGACGAAGATGCCCAACAATGGGCCCTCACAATGGAGGCGTACTTTCAAATGTTGCCATGATTTAGCACCGACAAAATGAAGATTCTCACTCTTTGCAATAAGATGAGCAAGGGACGCAGTGCTATCTTTTCTGAGCATTGGTTGAAGAAGTTGCTGAACCCTGACATATCAGCAACAGAGAAGACCATGGAGAAGTTCTCAGACGACTTCACGCAGGTTTTCTTCCCCTCAGATCAAACTGGCAAGGCTTGCGCAGCTTTGTTTGATATACGCATGGAAGGGCTCCCCTTTAAAGGGGACTTCCATGGATTCCGCTCTGCTTTTGAGCTCGAAATGGGTCGGAGCAGGATAATGGATGAGTTTGTCCTGAAAGACATGCTCAAAAAGGCAGTATCTAGTGATCTCGCCTTCTGGATGGCCGTGGTTGAAGAAGAACCTAAGATGGCCAAGAAGTGGCTCGACAAAGCCGCTCAGTTTTACAATGTGGTCCAGCGCCTAAAGAAACTTTGCTCTGGAACTTCTCACTACATTCCTTCCAGAGGTAATCAGCACTCTTTCAATACCTCCTCCTCTTGTTGTGACCCCAACGCCATGGACATTGATGCGATCTGACTTTCCCCTACCCAACGTGCCAAGCACATGCGTAACAACAAGTGCTTTGTTTGCCACAAGGTCGGATGTCGCACCTCCAAGCATCCCCGCTCAGGAGGCACTCGAGGATTCTCTCCTTGACCTCCTGCTCCTTCAGCTCCAAGAATTCGGGCTACCACAGTGTCTGTTCCTCCATCTGCCCTCAAGGAGTATGCCAGGAAGCTCAATATCTCTGATGCAGAGGCAGTGAACTCTCTCAAGATTGTCTATGGGGAAGCGTACAAAGATGGAACACCAGTCAAAACCACTGAAAGTGTGGCTAGACTTGTAGTTGATGATGAAGAACCTGTTGAGCCTTGCATCTTCTACAATGACGGGGCTAACAAGGGATCACAGGATTTTTGAGTAGAGGGAAAGCATCAGCATCTTTACCCTCCTTTACTATTGTGCCTGTATTTGTATCTGGAAAAAACTTGAAGTCAATCTCAATTCCCGTTTCTTTGTCCAGATCAAACCGCAAAATCGCTGAGACACATGCCCTCATTGACTATGGGGCTATGGGGTGCTTTATTAGCACAGCTCTCATCCATCGCCTTGGATGGGACATGCAATGACTGCCGAAGCCTCTGATGGCCCATAACGTGGATGGAACCATCAACCAAGGAGGCCGCATATGAAGGACGTCAATCGTACATCTTCATATCAGAGAAAACATGGAGAAGAGACTCTTCTACCTCATACAAGCCAATGAGGACATCATCTTAGGACTTCCTTGGCTTCACCACAACAACCCGACCATCAACTGGTCAACTGGAATGGTCTCCCTGCCCCTTGTCAAAGGGATATCTAGACCAAAGGAGGATGCCGAAACTCAATGGTATCTCCTACGATATAACAAGGTTTCCGAAGACGCTATCTTCAATCAATGGGTCAATGATTTAGCCATGTCCATGGGAGTGCTGCCTCCCTTGGAAATCAACAAGACCACTGTCTCGACCTCCATCACTGCAGATCAGGAAAAAAAGGTCATCGAGCTACCACCCGAATTCATCAAATTTCGTGATGTCTTCACGAAAGCGAAAGATGTCCCTCTTCCTCCCCACCGTCCCTTTGACCACACCATTGAACTTGACGCATTGTTCATCCTGAAACAAGCCAAGAATTACTCCTTGAACCCTAAAGAGATGGAGGTGCTGAAAGGATTTGTTGAAGAAAACTTATGAGAAGGAAAGATCATTCCGTTGAAGTCTCCTCAGGCTTCTCCGTTCTTCTTTGTGCCAAAGAAGGATGGAACCTACCATCCTTGTCAGGACTATAGGTATCTCAATTCTCATACAATCAAGAACGCATACCCCCTTCCTCATATTGCTGACCTTATCGACACCTTAAAGCATTCTAGGTACTTCACCAAACTTGATATCCATTGGGGCTATAACAATATTCGAATCTGCCCTGAGGATCAATGGAAGGCCGCCTTCACCACCCCACTTGGTCTCTTTGAGCCCACTGTTATGTTCTTTGGGCAATGTAATTCTCCTCTGACATTCCAGGTGTTCATGAACCATATCTTTGCCAACTACCTTGCGGAAGGTTGGCTTATCATTTATATGGACGATCTGATGGTTCATTCCAAGGATTACGACAAACATGTCAAACAAGTTTGTCTTGTTCTCCAACGCCTTCGCGAACACAAATTGGGTGTCAAATTGGAGAAGTGCACATTCTGTGCACCTAAGGCTGAATACCTTGGAATGATCATTGGGGAAGGTCAAGTTTCTATGGACCCTGTGAAACTGACCGCCATTGAGGAATGGATCGCTCCCCACTCTGTTAGTGCAGTACACTCATTTATGGGCTTCTGCAACTTTTATAGGAAGTTCATCCTGGATTTCTCTAACATTGTACAGCCGCTTCTTTCTTTGACAAAGAAGAATGCCACTTGGCAATGGTTACCAGATCATGAGGCTTCTTTTCAGCAACTCAAGGACGCGTTCCTTCATCAGCCAGTATTGTGATACCCCAATACTGACCATCTGTTCTACGTTATGATGGATGCTTCTCTCTGTGCCTCAGGTGCTGTCCTGATGCAAAAAGATGGCAATGGTGATCTCCATCCCTGCACCTATTTCTCGAAGACTTTTGCTCCAGCTGAGCAAAATTATGATATCTACTGTATGACTGCAAACTCCTCACCATCATATGAGCCCTAGAGGAATGGCGACAATACCTCACAGGCACTCATCACCCGGTCACGGTGATCACAGACCACAGGAACTTGACGTACTTCAAGTCTCCTCAAAACCTCTCTTGCCATCAGGCATGCTGGTCAATGTTCTTGCAGGACTTCGACCTCTGCTGGGACAACCAACCAGGCTCCACCATGGGTCCCACGGATGTGCTCTCCCATCAGGATGTTGTTGATACATCCACCGATAACATCGCTGTCACCCTTCTCCCAGACGTCCCTGCGATCATGGACGTCTCCGACATTATCATTGGGCAAATGGATGTTCTTATTGCCGAGAAGATTGCCCACCACACCACAGAGGATCCCCTTGTCTCCGATGTCATGAAAGCCTTGACTGAAGGAAACTCGCTCTTCCCTCACACCTCTGCAAAAGATTGGACCTTTCTTGATGGCACCTTGTACTTCAAGCCATCTTTACATTCCTGAGCCCGCCTGGCAGGACCTTGTAAGGTCCCTCCATGATTCGCCTGCTGGGGGTCATGGAGGGTATTTTCACACTGTTCACCTTGTACAGCGTGACTATTGGTGGCCTGGTCTGACCACCTTTGTTTGCTGCTTTGTTGCTGGATGCGCTGTTTGTCAAGCAAACAAGGTCAACACCCATTCAGTGGCTCCTGGTTTGTGTCCTATTTCCTCCACAGTGAGTCGGCCCTTCCAGCAAATTTCCTGTGACATGATTACTGACCTCCCCCTGTCCTCTGGTTTTGATTCTGTGCTAGTCGTGGTCAACCATGGACTTACTAAGGGGGTGATTTTCATCCCTTGTAACAAATCCATCAACGCAGCAGGGATAGCATCCCTCTTTTTCAATAATGTTTTCTGCTGATTTGGACTTTACAATAAGGTCATCTCTGATCGAGGACCTCAATTTGCTTCTGCCTTTGCAAACGAGCTTGCCTGGCTCCTTTCCTATGATGTCGCCCTCTCTACCACCTATCACCCTCAGACTGACGGAGAGTCTAAACAGGTTAACCAGGAACTCGAAACTTATCTCCACATCTTCTGCCAAGGAAATGCCTTCAAATGGGCCGAACTCCTCCCGATGGCTGAGTTCTCTCATAACCATAACTCTACCGTTCACTCTGTTACCAATGCCACCCCATTCTCTCTGATGCATGGATACGAACCCCGTGCCTACCCACCAATTGGAACCACCTTTCTTCCCGCCTTGGAAAAGCAGTTAGAAATTCTAGATGCCGCACGAAAGGAGGCCACCGCTGCTCATGCCAAAGCCACTCAGACTGTCAAGGAGCACATAGGAATGAAGTTTACCCCCTGGAAAGTAGGAGATAAGGTCTGGCTTGATTCTCAAAATCTCAAATTCAACTTCCCCTCTTGCAAGCTCACTCCTTGCTATGAAGGACCATTCGAGATCGATGCAGTCATTTCTCCTTATGCTTATAGACTTTGTCTTCCCCCGACTTGGAAGAAGCTCCACAATGTCTTCCACACCTCCCTCCTTTCGACCTTTACTGAGACAGATAAACATGGTCCGAATTACTTCAATCTTCCTTCTGAGATAATCAAAGGAGAAGAAGAATACAAAATTGAGACCATCCGTTCTCATCAAGAATCCCCTGGATGCCGACAATTTCTAGTCTCATGGAAGGGCTACTCTCGTGCTGAGGACACTTGGGAACCAGAATCACATCTTTCACACGCAAAGTATATGTTAAGGGCTTACAAACACTCTAGACCTAAAGAGTTTGCTACAGTTATGTCGTCCTAATCTTCTACATTGCCATCGTCACCACTGGCTCCACCCCATCCTCCTCCTCCGCCGCCCCAACCTCCAGTTACTCCGTCGCCCCACTCCATGGTTTGATTATTCAAGAGACAGAAAACTTTCTGTTGTTCCAGTCATTGAGGATCCTCCCATCCCTTCTTTCCTTCATGAATCCAATGAGGGTTATACACCATCACCTCAAAGGATTTTCTCACTATCTGACAGAGTCAGCTCATTCCCTTAACGTTAGTGAGTTGGCTCACTAAACTGCCCACACACCACTATGGGCACCCAACGTTCTGACACCTGCATCAGGACCAAAATGACCAGCACGGTCACTGAAACCAAACACAATGTGATAAAAGAGATTGTTAAGAGCAGGAAGTTTTTTACATGGGGATTTTGTTGAATTCCTCACACACTTCATCACTCACCTTTTTAAACCCTCTTTTTCGCCAGCCTATCTCCCCCGTGCTGTGTCCGCAGTCTGCAGTCTGCAGCCTCACTGCCTTCCACAGTCCCAATCTTACCTGGTTCCATTTTGTTCCGCAGAAGCTCCGGAATTCCGCTTTTCCATGCTTCTTTCTGCTTCCGCTCCATCTGAATCTTTCTGACTTCTTGATTTGGATTTCCCCTGGGTATTTATATGCCCAGGAACTCCGTCTTTGGTCCCAGTTTTCTTTTGGATATGTCTTCTTCTATTACTTTTGAACTTTCCGCTTCCTCTGTCCCAGTTATTTCACTTTCCTCTCTTGCTTGACTTCCCCTTTATGAACGACATGTCGTCTTCGCATCGATCCTCAAAGCCCCCACAGCGCTTCTCTCCATTGAACAAAGTGTGGAGTTCAGGAATGATAGAGAAGTCCTTACCACTGGCCTCATCCATCTTCACCACAACTACTCCTGTGGAAGACTCCATCTGGCAACGACCACCAATCTTCCCATTGATGATGCCAACCGATGGAACCAGAGGCTTACTGCCCAGTGGTACAAGGTTCTCCAACTTCTCTCCTCCATGAACTTCTCCCGTTTCTTCCACCTCATCCCTGAGGAGATCATGCAGTGCATCCTCGCTGCCACTGTCGGGCTCTGTACTAAACAGCAATGAAGGAACCTCCTCCCAATGGCTACGCCCCCTTCTCCTGAGCTCTCCACCTCTTCCGAGTCTACTCTGAACCTTAACTCTGGAGTTGCTACTGCAGCAACCTCAGAAGAAAGCCAACCCCCTTTGTTGCTGAACCCTCTCCCCATGCCATCCCCACTTCACTGACGCCAACCCACACCTGCCCCTGACCTCAACTTCTCTTGGTTGGTCAGCACCCTCAAATCCATATTCCAATCCTTGCCCAGTCTTTACACCTACTGTTATGCTAAGCATACATAGAATCTAGCTTAATCAGTGAGAGTCACGTAACAAACGACGAGGAAGATAACAAGTCCGTAGCTTGAGGATCATATTATCCTCTTGCTAGTTGAAGAGCCTACAACGCTTTGCAGGCATAGAGACTATAAGAAGGGTCTCGACAAGTAACTCGCAAGTTACCAGTGGATTGGGCTAGATACTACACTTGTATTGCATAGAACTAACTGGGGAAACTACAAGTACATTGGGCCTTTATATACTATGAGCATAAGGAGAGTGCAAATTCTCCTTGGGTGCAGAGACAACAGCAAAGGGTGAACCAGTGAGGAGAATACTCACTTAGGGTACTTCGCAGTATGAAAGACTGTTGCTTGAGTAGCTATTCACTCATTGGTAGGAGAGAAGAAGGACCGAGCAAAAGAGAGAAAGGATGGAACGTGAGAGGCTTCGCCAAAAAAATGGAATCAGTCCAGCGAGCAGCAGCCTCCCTCATCACAGGGGGCATGCGATCATCCGCTACCGACCTCCTCTTCGCACACGCTGACTTACTTCCCATTCCAGCCCTCATATGAAAACATATTGGCCGAGTGGCGCTCCGCCTTTCCACCTTACTGCCATCACACCCGTTATGCAAGGAAATAAAATCCACGCTCCGAGGCAGAAGGAGACATAAATCCCCCCTCCACCGCATAACAGAAGCCTTTAGGCTCAACCCCGACAACTTTGAAACCATCACACCAGCAATCATCAGCCCAAAATGGAAGGCCAAAGTCCAGATCCAAACAAAGGACAACCCCGAAGCAGCCATGGCACAAGATGCAGAGGCAGAAAGAACGGACGACGTTTGCATCTACTCAGACGGCTCAGGGCAGAATGGCAACATAGGAGCAGCAGCGGTCCTCCGAAGAAAGGGACGCACAATTCAAAGCATATGCATGCACCTAGGAAAGGACACAGATCACACAGTATACGAAGGCGAAGTCGTCAGTCTAATCCTAGCATTAGAGCTACTAAAAAACACACACAGGGCCCGATTGGTCTCCCTCACCCTTGACAACCAAGCGGCGATCCTCGCTTCAACCACCCAGAAGTCCAGCCCTGGACAATACCTATGGACCATCTTTCATTCCAATCTGAAGAACGCCATGCGCACCCACGACATCGACCACATCAAAATCCGATGGACCCCTGGTCACACAGGTATAACAGGCAACAAACTTGCTGACGAGAAGGCCAAAAAAGCAGCCGCAGGAGAATCCTCGCCCCCACGCCAACTACCCAAACAACTCAGACAGAAAAAACGCCAAGGGCAAACCCTCCCCCATAGCAAATCCGCTGCCAAGCAGGAGCTGAACGCAAACGTCAAAGAGTTCTGTAAGGAGATCCCCATCCAGTCCAAAAGAGCAGGACAGGCACTCTCAATTGACTCATCGCTCCCATCCCCCGCTTTTCTAAAACTCACCAAAGATTTTCAGAAAAGACACACGGCCACCCTTTTCCAACTTCGCACTGG
>JBBPNN010001204.1:0-11298 GCA_038090935.1 Hortiboletus campestris
CGAGATTCACGGTTTGCAGCAACTACGTCGTTACAATCAGCGATCAGTCACGACTTTAGACAACAAACGAGGGCGGACTTACTGCGCCTGGACAAAATATTTGGCCAATGCACCATGGCTGGACGGGAGGCAAGGCTGCCTGCGAAGGAACCAAGGCACTGAGAGGGGCCGTAGGGCTAGCTACCGAGGTCGAAATGATCAGAGTGGGTAATCCCGTCGTCTCCGGGGTTGTCGCTTCCTGGGGTGCAGCACGGGCATAATGGACCAACCCAGCGAGGGCGGCAAGCTTCAAGGATGTAACAAACATTTAGGCGGGAAAGCCTCGAAGCGTCAAGAAGCGGCGTGTCTGAAATGGCAGGGGGTCCTCAGGGAGAAACTGGCAACGTTACGTTGAACCTCCCGTCGTCGGGCAGACAAGAACGGGTTCCTATGAGCCCACACCGCTGGGACAATTTATACCTGAGATGCCTGAGGCATGAAACCGGGGCCCGGACATCGTGCAAGATCGGGAGCGTATCAAAATGATGGAATAGTTTCTACAAATCAGGAAGGTGAAGGTTCAAGTTAGCCGACTACTTACACCCAACCTAAATATAATCTGCTGCGCTCGGCGCAAGACAGGCACTCAGTCTACATACTTGGACAATCGCCGCTCATGCTGCACTGAGTAAGAATCTTTCGTACAAAATACTCTCATGGATTGATCGTACGACGCTCAATATTAAATCAAGGATAACCCGAAGGGTGGAGCATGTCACGGTATATATAGTGGTCATCTTAGATACTGTTAGGCGTACATCCCATAACATACCATGCCAGTTCCCAGTGTGACGACACAATGTGCGAGAGGCTGTCGTGCGCTATGGCCTGTTTCTTGCATGGGTGAAGGGGCACAGAGGAGGCAACCAAATGGTTGTCCGGGTTCGGAGTGATCCCGATATGTAACAGATCCCCTTGAAGCAATTGAAACTGAGGCACTCGCCGTATGTCGTGTTCCACGAGACACTCCGGAAGCCAGACAGACTAAAGTCAGCTGGGACTAACGTCCACGTCCTAACGGGACTGCATTGCCGTATCAAAGTTAGACAGATTCATCCAAGTGAGGGCACCTCTCTTCCGCGGCACACACCCAGAAGATGTTGACAACCACGGTTACCTTCAGTAGCAATTCAGCGATCCCCAAGGCCCGTGCGTGACAATACCCAAGTTCCCTACGTCTTTGCCTTGCTGAAGCTCTGATGACGCTTGTTTCACTTGCAGGCCACAGATCACTCTCCACAGCGTGCTTGCATCGCGCACCATGTCCAACCTACACGAGAGCTCCTACCGTCTACAGCAAGGGGGGGTGGACCTCGCCACACTCAGCGATATCACATACCACACACTACCCGAGCCGGCTCACAGCCAACCAGCTCCGAGTCGTTAGGATCGGGGTTGCAGGGTGTGACGAGTGGCAACGTGTAGACAACGAGTTGGCAAGGTTCGAATCCCGTTGGGAGTCTAGTTTATCATTTATTTTCGATACCCGCGGGAATTTTCGTCAGAGAGAGTTGCCTCCATTCCCGGCATTTCTGTGATCGAATCAATACAACAGTAACCGACTCTTGCTACTTAGCATGCTGTCATAACAACCATATGTCCTGAGCGTTGAAAAACTCTGGACCTTTAATCAGCCACTGACAGATTCAGCGAGGGAGGGAGTTTCCAAAACGTCGCTGTGGACTGGCATCTGGGTCTTCGCTGCCAGTGAGGAACGGCCTGCGGGCGGGGCCGTTAGAAGTCCTTTAAGTCCCCGCCACAACTATCTTGGTCCACACCGGGGGAGTAGCACGTTGGCAGCAGGACCACCGACCCCAACGACGCAATATTTTGCCTGCAAGCTTGACGAACGGGCCACAAGTAGTACCGAGAAGTCACGATGTGCGTGTCATGGTGGTCCTGAGTGAGTCTACACCAGCACCGACAATGAGGCTTAATGACGTAATAGAACCAACTTACCTAATCCACTGACAATTTGTATCGACCAGTTGGACGTGTGTTTGCACGGAACGACTATCACACCATCGACGCTCAATATGCCCATGCGCTATAGAAGCGACTCCCCGCCCGTTCAGCCACTATATCCAGACCAAATAGAGCCCACAGATGCAGATGACTCCATTGTCCTTTCGGATCTCGTACGAACCGGTGAAGCATCCAGGCTGCGGAGAAGAGGAGCAATGAGGCTTGATCACAATCTATTGAGCGCCCAGCGCAATGACGGCGGTCGAGTAACACCGCCAACTGTCGTTGTCGCCAGAACGCCCTCATGGATCGAGCCTCCGAGCGACGACGACGAATCAACGCAAGCTTGGGAACAGGGTTATGATCCATCGTCGCCTCGTCCACGGGACAGAACCGTCGTGCCCGGGCCAGAGACATGCGGCTACACGCTCTACTGTGGCGGAGAGGAGACTTCGTCGTCGTTCGTACAACAAGCGCCGGTCTTCGTTCGGTCGCCACTGCCATCTTACCCCGCGACATCGGACAGTGGTCTGCGTCGACGCGACGATCCTTTGCGGAAGACGAATGGGTGTGGGGCTGTGGTTCACTTGCGAGCTTCACGTCGGGATGGATCCAGCGTGTGGGTCGGGAAGGATGAGGCGACATCTGCTGTCGTACCAATGGATGCGTCATACTTTGAGCGCCGTACAGTCGTCAGGATGATCCGCAGTGCGTGTGGATGTGTTCGAGAAGGCGTGGGTTGTGCGATATGGTAAGTACATCCATTCTCTTTTCTGTCTGATACTCACGCTGTACAGCGGCAACACACTGGGGACCCGCTATAAACCTTGCCAAACTGCTGCGGACGGGGTGTTTTCTCTTCAGCATTCCTCGCAGGCGCTCATATGCCCTCAGGGACCAGGCTACTGGCACGGCCGTGCTTCAGCCCCAAGCTCGAGCACATCACCCTCCTACATCTACACCTTCTTCGTTTCCAACGTCACCCGCGCATCGCAGTCACCAGCTCCGCGGGTTCCACCCCCATCACCCTCGCGAGAGGAGAGTTTCTACACCGTCGATAGCGCCTTCGACATGAGCTTTCTCGACCGACTCGCTTCCGCATCACCGCTCCCCATGAATGACGAAGATCGTAGCGGGCTTGAACAAGGCCCACGTCCTCAAGTGGATCTCGAGTTCGACCCCGACGGGGCCCCTCTCCCACCTGACCCGGGGTCACCAGACAAGACGAGCGCAGAGTTGATGCTACTCCCCGAGCGGTGAATTGATATCTATATCAGTTCTGATCTCATGTTTTTTTTTGGTGGATCTTCGTTGGTGAATCTTGTAGCGATAATGGACGCAAACTTTTCCTTTTGCATGTATCATCGACTCGCATTGGCGCAACTCCCCACCCCTCTTTAACTTCTCACGCTATCTCATCTGGATCTGTACCGTCTGTCTGTCTATTTACGATTTTGATTGACACAATAGCTTCACGGATCTAATCATCCGTACTCCCGCAATTGACCATTTACGATTGTAAGGGCCCTGCGTGACAGTTCTCATGGCATGCTGATTATCAACAGAACGATACCGGATCCATACCTCGGTCACGCGACCTAGGCCAACACAGTTACATCCTCTCATGCTTCCATCTCCTCCGCAAAACACAGCGTCCAGTCCCCCTCTCCGTTGTTCCGCGCATACGACTGACTCCCCACGAAATCTGCAAGCGCACACACCCCATCCCCGCTCGCACCGCAAAACGTGAGCGGCTGTATCGCATCGTTGACCAACACCCGCACGTACTCGCCCTGCTTTCCACTCCCATTGCATGCCAATTTCTCCGTGATCATCCTCCCCGAGAACGGCACCATCAGCGAATCCTTCCAAGTGCGCTCCTTATCCGACTGTGTCGGGTCGAGGTCGTGAGGCTGCACGAAGAGCCCGAGTGCGCTGTAGATCGAAATCATCTCGTTGTCGTGCGAAAAATCTGCGTAAAAGGTGTGATCGAGGGGGAAGGTGATGGGGGATTCGTCGAGCGTATGGTTGGTTTGCGTCTCGTCTTGGATAGGTTGGCCTGTCAGCCGAGCGAGCAACTCATTGACGTATCCAACGCCCTGAACGCGCCCGAGCTTCTGTCCATATCTTTAGAGTCCGCGGTTCAGTGGATGGTGGGGGGACCGCGCAGGGACGACAAAAATAATGATCACTCACCCGTTCCTGTAGTAATCATTGAGATCGCCGTAATACTCATGATGCCCACTCTTCGGGTGTGAACAGATCACACCACGGGCTGGGTGCCTCATGTGCTACCGTGTCAAACGGGCAGAGCGACATCAAATTGACTACGTCAGCCCCTTTCAATTTTGCACCCGGCGCTGCGGCGTTAATGCGGTCGGCAATTGCAGGTGTGAACACGTCCACCCATGCGTTGGTCGCGTGGTTAGACGTGCCGGCTTGTGGGCACATTTTATCATCCAGTGTGTCATTTGTCTAGCAAGGAGTGAGATGCACTGCGAAGAGCAGAGAGGGGGGTCGCTCGCGCGAGACTAACCAACTGAGAGACGATCACAGATACCTCGGGCACGTATCTCTGCTTGCTCGCGTGCGCGAATCCTGCGTGCCTTGTTTAAGAAAGACATGCTCTTTTGTCCAGACCTTGACATTTCTCACCAGCAGTCCAGTTCCATGCTGAATCGACTACACGCCCACTTCCCGAAGCCCGGATGAATGGAAGCATTTCTTCGTTCACGAGACCCGCGTATCGCACGAAATGTTCCTGTCCTGCGTCGAACGACCTTGACAGGGCCAAGCAAAAAAATGAACATGAGTATGAGGAACAACAGGAAGAAAAATAAAACGTACTGCGCCGCCCCGAACGGGACCAGATCGTCGACCCCAAGCGTGTACTCGTACTGCTTGACAAACGCAAGTTTCGGGTTCTTGAACTCCTTTGCGCGCTTGAGCTTCTTCACGCTCTTCTCGATAGCCTCGGAAGAATCCTTTGTAGGGTATCGTGCGCCGTGACGTTGCAACTGTTTTTCAACGTTGCGACCGTCGCAATTTCGTCAGTCAGATTTGTTCGACTCAAGCGGAAATAGGATAGGATCAAGGAAAGCCGTACCAGATTGACCTGCCAGTACACACGAACGAACGTCGTCGACGTATCCCAGACGAGACGCACGTCAATAGTTGTGCCCCATCTCCACGCGTGAACATACCTGAACGACTTGGCACCCTACCACCGGTGGGACGTACGTCGCCGCGGGGAACCAGGGCGAATATTGTGCCCACGACTGCTGCAGCTCTCTCGGGAACCCCAGCGGTGGCGCGGTTGTATTGATCGACGCACCGGCTGCCATGAACGCTACCATGCGAGCGACAGTGTTGGCCATCGTGACAAAGCTCGCTCAGTGGTGGTGTCGGTGTCGGTGATCGTATTGGGGATGGTTATGAGCGTTTGTAATTGGGTATCGTCGGGAAACAGCGGTAGCTCGTCGTGCAGCCTGAGGGTACGTGTGGAGGAAAGGTGGGAGACTGGGAGGGTGCGATTACGGTAGGCTCGCTGGCTGCTTATATGGAAGGGCAACCGGATCCGCGTGCGCAAGATAAGCGAGTCAAGCATCTCCATCTCCATCCGTCCGTTGTTCTAGGATCGGGGTCATCGCTGCACCATGTCACGACGGTGTAAACATAAGTTCGTGGCTAAGATTTTGTGTATAAATCTTGAGGGTGTTCGCGGGAGGAGAGGAGAAAGGTGAATCGGACTTTCAGGATCAAGGTAGCAACCTTGACTTTGTTCTGGACACCATTACCCGAACGCCAGGAGTCCGGAGGTGTTGGAAAACGGCGACCCACTGGCAACGCGATGTACAGATTAGGGTTAGTAGGGACAACGTGGCGAGAAGCACCTCCATCGTCAATTGTTCGGACTCGGAGAACCCACGGTGGCGATCCGATCCCGCCAAGGCACTTGCTGAGCGCTAAGTTCCAACACGTCGGCGACAACAAAACGTCACGGTCCCAGATCTCCACCTACAAACAAAGCATCCTACACCACCCAATAACTAAAACCAAGCATATAACATATGTCGTTAAAAAAGCGCCCGTCACGAAGGCAACGAAGGTGGCCTCCCCACCAACCCAGAAAAGGCTTTCTCACTGCTCAACGGCGCCAATCCTAACTTGGGATTCCCTCTCGGTTCGACACCGTCCCCGCGCGACGTCGACGGGAACGTCGTCGCAGCCGTCTGAAACGACGACAGGTCAGGTTTGCTGTCGAATACTCCTGCGACGATACGGGTTAACGAACACAGTGTCTCTGTCTTGGGTAGCCCTGCCAACAGAGACTCACCTAGCTTGCGTAACCACCGCTGCCGCACTTGGTGGTACCCCCTCGACGGCAACGCCTTTTGCACCAAATCCCATTTCTGGCCATACTTGGCAACCGCCTACATGCATTCCTTTGTCAACATTGCCTACGCCGACGCAGCAGAACGACGTACCTGCGCGAGTAGGTCGTCCTCTTCTTTACTCCATTTGACGTATGGACTTCGTTGACGCTTTGCTGGCGTTGCGGGCGCGGGCACGTCTTGCTCTGTCACCCGGACCAGTTCCTTGTTCTTAGCTGGTGCAGTGGACGTCGTGAGTCCTGAGCCAGAACTCCCGTCGTTCTCGCCTCCAGAGGGTGTCGTCTCCGAATCCGGTGGCAGCCGCAACGCCTCACGACGCTCGTTCTCCGGCATTGACGATATCAGCATGGGTACAAGATTCGGTTGAACGGCCGTCGCATGTGTACCATCCAATCCCACCTCGCCAGGCATGCCCTGGATCCGAGAACCCTGTCTGGGAGTTGCATCCGCTGAATCATCCACATGTGGAGACATGTCCAGCAATTGGGGATTTGGTGCACTACTGTTTGATGTGGTCTGATTCTCTTCAGAAGCCGAGGTCGAATCGAGCGTCTGAGATGTACTAGCACTACTCGTCCCTCCACCTGGATCGACAGGCGCTTCTGACGCAGACCCGCCAGGCCGTGGTTGCGCGATACGCGTAGAACCGGCTTGATTGTCCCCCGTGTCCGACTTGGGTGTCATGGAACGGGACATCGGTGCTGACGAAGGTGTGTCCACTTCGGGCTCTTTCCTCGTCGACCTTATCCTCCCGCGTGATTTAGGGGTCGAACTGGAAGGCTCTTGTGGTTGTGGATCGGCTCTCTCTTTCCCCTTGCCTTTCGTTTGTGTCTGTGCTTGCGTCTGAGATGGTGTAGCAGACTGTTCTTGAGTACTAAACGCCGCAGCTTGGTCGGCCAACACATCCAAGGCCGACTTGACCCTCCCAGCACCCGCACTCACGGATGACGCAGACGCATTATCCGTGGCTCGACTCGTGAGTTCGGTCAGCTTGTCGGAACGCGCCGTAACCTTCCGCCGCTTCGGGACGGGACTTCCAAGCAGGTCCCTGGGTCGCGCATGGCGTGTACCTGCGGTGGGGCCAGGCGAGTCACCGACTACGTCTATTTCCTCCTCGTCGACCTCGACATCGATGTCTTCGCGCATCATCGTGCGAGCGGCACTTAATAGTGAGTCAAGAGGTGTTGGTGGGTTATTCGTCCTCGCATCCTGCTTCGGTTTCTGTGCGGATTGTTGTGCAGATGAAGTGACAGAAGGGGCCGTCGTTGACGAGCTGGGGGTTTGCAGGAGATGGTGGGGATATGCAGGGATAAACATCGGGATTGGTTGCATCCCAGGCCCAGGTCGCATTTGGTTATTCAAGTAAACGTATCCACCCTCAAGTGGATACCCGGGATGCGACGTGTTACGTTTGGGTGTCTTGGGCGTAGTTGCAACTGCGGTCGTTGCTGACTCTTCCCGCCTCCGTTCCCGCTCGCGTTCCTCCAGGTGCTGCACCATTCCGGACATTATTCCGGCGCGATGCTTACCGATCTTACGGACTGCTAAAATGAGATGTTCCACTCTGGCATCGGCACTGAGACCCCGCGAGGTGGCTTTCTGAGATGGTCGCCGTTTGTGTGGATTCGTGGGATTGCTGGGTGCTTCTGCTTTACGGGATTTGGCTCTCGGCGTTGCTTGAGAGTGTGAGGGGTGTGGGGTGTCGAAAGGGTCTATTGGAGGTTCGTCTTCGCTGGGGCCGTGATCTTCGTCTTCTGTGGTAACAGCATCCTTCTTTCGTCTCCGGGTGTATTGAGTTCTGGGATTCGGCGTAGTAGGGGTTAATGATGAACGTGACATTAGTGGCTGCATCAGTAGTAGTGGTCTTAGTCGAGTTAGTTCAGATTCGAGCATTTGTAAGCGGGATTGTGTTTCGTTAAGCTGTCAATTAAGCATAAGGATGATGACGCGCCGTGAGGGGAGAGGATTCACCCGTTGGCGAAGGCCTTTGTTGTCTGATTCAGCAGCGTGAAGCCGTTCAAAGTCCTATAGAAGTTGTTAGATGTAACATGTAAGATTGACGAGGTCAGCCATAACGAAGATATCACCACGTTGAGGAACTGGTGGCCAGTGATTGAAGTCCAAGCTACAGAACGGCGACTGACCTCGTCTCGCTCCGGATTTAATCTGTTCTTGGCTTGCTGTGCAAGCAAAGCCTCTGCCATCCTAGCCCAGCCGTCCTTCTCAGAGTTCCACCGCAGACGTTGCTCCTCGGCTTGATGTAGCAGTAGATCTCTCTGTTGTATCAATGCGGATATCAGCTCTGCCTGTCTGACGAGCTGTTCTGGGTCTGGTCTAACTACGGCGGTGAGCCTTAGTACCTATGGAAGGGGTGCTAGTCATATACGAGCAGGCAGAGATAAACAGGCTATGCGCACCATTTCGGCGAGCTCATTTTCTCGTGGGTTGAGCTGAGCGTCGGAATTGTCGATCTGATGCATGTCCACGACCTTTCTGCGCATCTGGACGATATCGGATTCGGGGAGTGGTTCGGGGGAGGCGCTCTTGGCGCGCGGGGGCATGTCGGAGTCATCGAGGAGGCTTTGTGGCGCCGGAGAGGGGGACATGAGATGAACGAGGTCGTCGAGTGCGAGTGGTGGGAAGTCCTGGCTCATGGCGGTCGATGACTCGGGGATGGGAGACCCCGCAATAACGGAGGGCGCAATCAAAAAGCCAATAGCCAAATAACGCCAACTCGAACGCGCGGACTGGGTCACGTGAGTATATTTTTCTCAGGGAGGTCATGTGACTCTGATCACTCGCCCGCCGACGCCCGCCCGTGGCCTGGCAGCTGGTTATGCTGCGTGCACGTACTCATGTTGCCCTCGGCATCGTCAATGCGACAGCTGGTCCTCTCGCTCGTGGCCCTTTCCCCGCTCGTCCTTGCCGCGTACATCCTCGCTGGATTCCCCTATCCCCCCACCCCCCCCGTCACCCACCCCTCCCTCGCCGGTCTCCCCCCCTCGTGCGCATCCTGGTCAGTCTATCCAGAAGACTATTACCAAGGCGGGTCCTATGTCCTTCTCCCACATGGCCGAGTCCGTCTCCGATCGCCACTGCGGCTGGGAAGCAGCTGACCCCCCACACAGACGCGATATTGGCTCATCGGACCAAAGCAAGGCCCGCGGGTTCGAGCATCCCCCCATCCTGCTATACACTCGCTTCTCACGTCGTATCCCTCAGGTAATTCTCATCCATGGCCTCTCCATCCCCGCCATCGTCTGGAAGGACGTCGCACCTGTCCTCGCCTCGCGCGGCTATCGCGTCCTCCTCTACGGTAACGCGACTCAAATACGCTCCACCCCACGGCTTGACTTTTCCCTCAGATCTTTACGGTCGTGGCTACTCCGATGCCCCGGACGTCACCTACGATGTCTCCCTTCACACAACCCAGCTCGCCCTCCTCATGCAGCACATCAGATGGGACGATGCGTATGTCGTTGGACTTTCGATGGTACGTGTTCAGTTTGTTGTTTCTGATCCCGAGCGATGCCATGATTTAGGGCGGTGGCATCGCTACCGCGTTTGCGGTCCAGTTCCCTCATTTGGTCAATGGCAGGGTCGCCCTCGTTGCATCCACCGGCATAATAGAGGCATGCATCCCTCTGTCGTTCGTCTGTCGTCAGACCTTTAACATGCCAATTAGTCAACTGACATTTCACGCACCGCAAAATTCATGTCATCACCATTTGTACAAAGCATATCATCCCTTCCTCCGTTCCAGGTATCAATGATCACCGTCATACCACTCAGCGATTGCTCACGATCAACAGCACTATATGCGTCTCCTCGCCAATGGTTCTAGCAGTTCCCAACTCGAGGCAATCGATCCTATCCAGGAGGTGAGAGCGCTTTGCATTATTATTATATTACACTCAGCCCCAGCCAGATCGTTCGACTGCAATCAGCACATCTTCCACACTATAATGCTGCTGTTGCATCCTCTCTACGAGATGGTCCTATTCGCGGCCTCGCATACGCCTTTAGCGCGCTTTCCAATTCTTCCAATAACATCCTCCTTATCCACGTGTGTTCTTTTCCGCCATCTTGGTTCATCCCACGCTCATAGCCCACAGGGCACGGCAGACAAGTCTGTTCCGTACAAATACGCTGCCAAGATCCAGGCTCTCGTCCCTCAAGCCGAGCTAGTAACGATCGCGGATGGAGGCCACGATATCACAGTTACCCATGCCAAAGAAGTGAACGCTGCACTTCTCCACTTTCTCTCCGGACGTCTTGCACCCGATACCTGTCGCCGATCATGGTGAGGTATGGCCTACCACTCTCTGACTCGCCCCATAAGTATAATTATAGATACGCACAATAGCAGTGCGTACCACATACTAGTACCACATGCTATCTTCGCTCTTTCCCCTGGTCTCATCCAACTTTAGTACTTCTGTGAGCCCTTACATCGTGTGTCATACTTTCATGTATCCTGTTGTTGTCGCTTTCTACCCTCGGACAATGTTGTAGACTTGTTGGTCGGACGCTGGCGTAAACGAGAGTGCAACTTCTTTCACCTTGACCAACACCTTACGAAAGCATGAGCCAGCAACAAGAAGGCACATCCTCCACTTCGACTCTACAAAGTAGTAACGCGACGTCAACGAATGCAACGGGCACCTTTGCGTACTTGCAGCCCTACGCCCGATCCAAGTTCAGTCCTCTTTGCTGTTCTACCTAGACAACGCCATCTGACAGTCAATGGCTTCGTGAAGAACACCTGTGCTCACGCTCACCTCGCTCTGTGAGTCCCTCCCTCACTCTAAGGCTATCATCTCCGAATAAACCTCTGGATATCCCGCTCTTGCTTGCGGGGACCCTGCATCGCTCCAGTTGCGCTTTCTTCACTCGTCCC
>JBBPNN010001205.1:0-11292 GCA_038090935.1 Hortiboletus campestris
TGACAAGGGTAAAACAAGGACAAAGGTTATAGAGGATGAGGGTCATTGTCCATCAGACAAGTGGACACAAGAGTATGCTATGATTGCGTAGAACGAGTGTAAGGAACTACTGGTACAGGTGATCAGATATAAGTACTAGGGGACATGTAATTGGAGAACTTTATGGAATATAAAAGAAGGATTAGGTAACAGGGGATGCATCATCTATGACTGATGGAAAGAAGGAACTATGAGGTTGACATAAGAGAGTCAGCTGAGGAGGAGATCATCCAAAGAATAAGAGAGAAGAGGATAGAATGATTCAAAGAGTAACAAATGTGGGATTAAACAGATTCACAAGAAATAAACCAAAAACCCAGTAAATCCGATATAAGCTGAGCACAGGAGGAGTAATATGCAGGAAACAGAATAGGTATATGCCATGCATTAAGAGAAAGACCATAACATTATTCCCATCATATAATCGAACACCAGGTTCGATCAAGATTTCTCTAGGAAGAGTTGGCTGGAGGGTGAAGAGAGGAATTGAAAATGAAAAAGGCCTGTCCCAGAGATAACATCTCCAATACACAATCATCCACCATGTATCTGTGAGTATTACAATGTCCACAGATTCGCTTGGGACAAAAGTGGTGCTCATGTCCCCAGCAATAACAAAAGTCACATTGGATTCAAAGGCAAGCTGACTGAGGATAACCTGGTATGGAGACATGACAGATGGGACATACATATTCTGGACAATTCTCTTGATGATAATCCAAACAATGACACCAAAAGCATTGGTGAGGGTGGAGGCAGGATGATGAAAGTAGGCAGAACCATGGTTGGGAGCTGAAAGGATACGACTGCCATCAGGGAGGTAATGATATAGTGCCTCAGTTTCAACATAACAATGATCTTCTTTATCGGAGATAACATCTTCTATGTCAACAATAGTGGTGGTGGAGGAGATAGGAGATAGAGGAGGAGGAGAAGACAATCATGTGGCCAGAGAGGGAGTAGGAGGAGGAGGGACAGGAATAGAAGAGGGGGAAGTGGTGGTGAGGGGGAGTTGAATATGTTTGAGGTAAAGGTCATGGTCTTGCATGGGAAGAGAAAGGTAAATCTGTTGAAATGTGTGGTAAATAATGACAGGATTGAGACATTCTACATATTGATGGAACACATATAAGTGAAGGATTGATAAGACTCGTTGAGGAAGGACATCATGATAAAGTTGAAAGAGAACTCCAAATTCAGCAGGAAGATCACTGGGGGCCAATTGAAAGTGATATTGTTGAGTGATAGAGACTTCATGGAATAGACAAATTAATTCTTGAGTTACCATATCATCCTCATAAAAAGGGAGGGTTTTGACAATGTAGAGGAGGATGGGATTTGTGAGGATGGCAGCATAGAGTGAGTGAGCAGTGAAGATGGATAGTGATATAGGAGAGACTCATCTGGAGCACAATAGGAAAGTAGACGCAGAGGAAAAAGATGGTAGGGAGGAAGATGCAATGGAAAAGGAAAAAAATGACATCGTAAAAATTAAGGAAGATGAGGTAAAGGAAAAAATTAAAGAAAATCATATGCTGGGAGAGTACTTGACAAAGAGATATCTCTTCCCAGAAGAAAGGAAGAAAAAAGATAGAGGACCTACCAAAGATGATGAGTCCTTTAACAAGTAGAAAGAATGTTGGGGGTATGGCAAAGATTAGTTTCAGATTCCCAGGTGTTTTCGGCCAAAGAGTATCCTTTCCATGCAGTCAGATATAAATTGCAACCTCATGTTTCTTTATGGTAAACAATATAATTGACTTTGTATTCTTCTTCAGAATCAATAAGATCTGGCAGAGGTCAGGGAAAGGAAGGACCATGTGCTTTAGTTTGTCGGAAGGGGGATAAGAGGAAAGCATGAAACACATTATGAATTTTCCATGTGGGAGGAAGGTAGAGTTGGTAGGTAAGAGGAGATAGAACCTGGGAAATTTCAAATGGTTTGTGGCATTTAGGAAAGGGTTTTCGGGATGGGTATCCAAGGCTGAGATTAGTGGCTTTGAGCCAGATCTTATCATCAACCTTCCAAAAGGAAAACTTCTGTGTGGAGCAAAGAGTCATAATCTAACGAGCAGATTCATGTGCAGTAAGTGTTTCTTTTTGGGCATTCTCCAGTAAGGACAAATGATTTTCCAAAGCAGGAATAAATATTTGTCCTAAAGGAGGATAAGCACATGGCTCATAGCCATAGAGGAGGAAAAATGAAGAAGTCTTAGTGAAGCTATGAGAAATGGAGTTATGGATGAATTTGATGAAGGTAAGGAAATGTGACCAGTCATGAGGGTCATTGGAGCAACAGATATGGAGATAAGTTTTGATCTCCTGATTGGTTTGTTCAGTTTGTCCATCGGTTTGAGGATGATAGGCAGTAGAGAGATGGACATCATATTTGAGGAGGCGAGGGAGTTCTCTGGTGAATGTAGAGGCAAACTAGGGACCTTTATCAGAGATAATAGTGTCATGAAGGCCAAATCATTTAAACATGAAATCCAAAAAACTTGTGCCACTCTCTTGGCATCAATGGTTTTGGAACAAGGGGCAAGAATTCCCCCTTTTGTAAGGCCTTTATTAACCATGACCATCAAGGAGTCAAAACCCTGGGATAGAGGGAGATCTGTGACAAGGTCAACAGAGAGTTGGCAAAAGGGCAGGTGGGAAGAGGAAGAAATGGGAAGAAGTGGTAGGGTGGTCAGATGAGTGAGAGCTTTGTTCTATTGACAAACAGAACAACCAGCAACAAAATAAGAAACAAAAGTGGACAAACCAGGCCACTAGAAATTGTGTTCAAAAACAGCTTTCATATGCAAATGGCTCAAATGGCCCATGAGTAAAGAGGAATGAATGAAATAAAGGAGAGCAGTATAAGACGAAGGTGGAACCTACATATGGCCTTTGAGATAGAGGTAACCATTATCAAAAGTCCAATCAGAAAGGGAGAAACAAGAGAAAAAAGGAGAACCATCAGTGAGATTTTCAAGAGCACGAAGAACAAGAGGATCAGAAGAAGATGAATTACAAATGTAAGTGACAAAGGAAATATCCAGAGCATTAATAATGGCAAGATCAGGAAGAATAGGAGTGTTAGTATTTTTAAGAGTGGTGTTCAAATGGTTGCGACAGGAGAGGGCATCTGCAGGGGCCATTTGAGTGCCCAGGAGAACCTTCCAGACAATATTGAAGTCCTAAAGGAAGAGAGACCAATGGGCCTGTTGATGGAAGAGTTTACAGGAGTCCTTGAAATAAGAAAGGTTCTTGTAATTAGTGATAATGGTAACTGGATGAGAAGTTCCTTGAATATATTGTTGCCATTTGGTAAGAGCAAGGATGACAGCAAGGGGTTCCCTGTCATAGATATTGTAGTTATGTTCAGCAAGGGTGAAGGTGCAAGATAAGTAAGTGCAGGGGTGGAGGTCACCATTAGTGTCAGCTTGGAGGAGAATGGCACCAGCAGCTAGGAGAGAGATATCAGTTATGATAGAGAAAGGTTGAGTGACATCAGGAATGGCAAAAACAGGAGTAGAAGTGAAGGCTGACTTAAGAGAGTCAAATGCCTTCTGCTGAAAAGAGGTCTAGTTCCAGGAAATGTCCTTACAGGTAAGGAGGGTCAATAGGGCAACAGTGTGGGAGAAGTTGGGGATAAACGTCTAGTAAAAGTCAGTGAAACCAAGGAAAGACCGAATGCCTTTAACTGAAGTGGGAGGTTGCCAATCACAAATAGTGAAGGTCTTGACTGGGTCCATGTGAACTTGCCCCTAACCGATGATCATATCCAAAAACTTGATATAAGGAGCATCAAAGATATATTTGGCCCATTTAAGAGAGAGATCATGTTCATGAAGACAAAGAAGGACATGATAGTTCACTTGTGATGTAGGACAAGACTGCCATTGGTGTGGATGCCAAGGTCGTTCATATAAATTTTCAACCAACATTCAGCAATTATATCAGCAAAAATGTGTTTCATGAAGGCTTGAAATATGGGGGGAGCATTGCAAAAGCCAAAAAATATGACTATAGGTTTGAAAAGTCCAAAGGGAGTGATAAAAGCAGCCTTTCCATTGGTCAGATTCTTTGATTCAGATATTGTTGTATCTCCAACATATGTCGAACTTTGAAACACCAACGCCCACCTGGGGCTTGCTGTATCTAGCAAGGCCTTCCAGAGGCGTGCTTGACTAGAGCTAGTTGGTAGCAATACTAGTAAACCAATTGGTCAAGTGCAGATGGGTTATGGGAGAACTCCAGGAGGACAAGACTGGGAATGCCAGTTAAGTTGGTCCTGGTATATATACTATCCAGAGTATGTACATGTTGTGGTACTATATAGTATCTATGTATAGTAACTAGCTGTGCATGACCAGTCAGGATGAGTCATAAGGAGTCATATAGAGTCCGGGCACAGCCCTGTGAATCAGTGTGAGTCATACTGAGTCAAGGCATAGCCATAAGGCAATGCAAGGCAGTGTGCACGTTGCATACATGTGTTAGAGATAAGCATAGCCATAAGTATAGCCATAGGCATGAGGTGTATAGAAATAGCAATAGGCATAGGTATCTGCATATCCATATGTACATGAGGCTGTGATAGAGGACATAGCCAAGAATGCCGAGGGAACAAGGCATGGAGGCAATGTATAGCAGTGCACATGTGGAACACATGAGGTATGATAAGGGAGTGACTCATAGATAAGAATGATAAGAGATAAGGTATGAGTTATGAATAGTCATGATGGATTATAAGCATAGCCGAGCATGGCTGTGAGGCAGTACGAGGCAGTGCGTGTTGTGAGTCATGAATGACGATAAGGACATGAGGCATGACATGAGGCCGGTGACCTGCACCAAAGTGTTTGGATGCAGATACTTAGTTATTGTATATGTGATGCTAAACATTTGATCCGAGATTTGAGTTTTCACCTTATTCCTAAGGTCCAAATGCTTAGCTAATTTAGGGACATATAGACAATAGTGTCTAGTATATACCTCTATTTTTTCTTATTTGTTCATTCACAGGTTGTGGAGAAATAAAATGATTTCTTTCAACATACTTTTATTACTACCTACAACTACATAGCTACTCATTTTCTTAATATCTCTTTTACCCTTTAGTACTTAGCCAAGTGTCAGAGAAGCAAATGGAGCATGCGACCTCAGTTGTGAATCACCTGACTCAGATCATGTGACTGTGCACAGCATGAGTCATAATAAGTCATATTGAGTCAAAGTGAGTCAAATGAGGACCAAGCAAAGCACTGCCCCTAGACTGGCAGAATGATCATGTGACCTACACAGCATGAGTCATAATGAGTCATAATGAGTCACAATGAGTCAGCATGAGTCATTGCCAAGCCAAAGGCTATTTTTAGCGATTGCTAGGCATTTTTTGACAGGTTGAATCAAAGTGAGTCAGTATGAGTCATATGATGGCACAGCCACCTCGGAACCGAAGGTAGCACAGCCACATGTAAACTACTATATAAGGAGCGCGATTCAGCCCCATTTGGACAGTTCCCTTTTTTAGGAAAAAGGTTCCTATTCGATTGAACTCAACCAACGAGTGCTCACAAGTGCACCCCTCTACAAACAAATAGTAAGGCTGTGTAGAGAAGTTTCCCACGCTATAAATAGAACTACTTAGACCCAAGTTAGGAGTATACTGCATCCTTTAGGATAGGGACAGTTAGGACACCTTTAGGGAGGAAAACCCCAGAGCAGGCAACTAAAGGGAATAGATCCCCAGCTGGTAGGGAGACCTAATAGTTCATTAGTACCCTGGAAAAGGGTTGAGCAGAGGATTTGAAGCTGATTGCCAACTCCTTAGTGCATAACAGAATCAGTTTAGGAAAGACTGTTCTGTGTGACTAAGAGACGTGTGTGAATCAGTAGCGAGAGTGAAGCGTATTTACGCTACTTACCCAATTGAGTATTCCTAATCAATAGGAGCTAATTGGAAGCCCATTGAGAGCACATCTTAGGGAAGTAACCCTAGTCGCTACAGAGTATCCTCCTAGCAACCTGAGAGTTGACTAGACCATTCCCCAATTAACTATAGTAAATTTTGTACACCACCCCAACAGAAACCCAGACCCTCAACGTGTTACTGAATCCCCAATCACCCTCAACCTCATTGACGATTGACGAATGAACCACGTGCCTGATAGTCAATCCCTTTCTCCGAGCTTGATACTTGTTTCTAGTACCAACTTGACCAGGGAAGAGTTTTCTCTTCACCTTACTACAGATTTACTATCTGTGGAGATAAGATTTAGTTGTCTGGTAAGCATTTTCTTAGCGTTTCTACTGATCTTATCTAGAAAGAAGACACTGGGGATGACTGTGTGGCAGTGCGATGAACTGTAGTTGATGAGTCAGAACAAGTCACAGTATAGCCTTGTGGCAATGCAATGCTATGGCATGGCAGTGTATGGCTGTGTTGTGAGGAGTCATGGTGAGTCACAACAGTAATGAGCATAGCCATGATGCTGTGCCAGTGTCCACATGATATAACATGAGGTGAAGGCTGTGCATGGCTGTATACATGCAAGGTGAGCCGGTGTGTCATATGTTGAGTGTGGAAGCATGATGTCATGTGATGTCATAGGATGTCATGTGACGTCATGTGACCAAATAGTCACGTGATCGATATTGAATGAGTGTAGTGAGTTCAATGAGAGATAGGGGCTATTTAGCGAAATGCTTTGTAGAAAGCCGAGATAAATAGAGATAAATAAGGAAAAATAGGGGCAAATACCAGCGGTTGTAACAAACTTGATGAACCAAGTGGAGTTTTTCATGTCATTGATAAGCTCAGGGATAAGGGGAAGAGGATAGGCATTGTGGACAGTGTAAGAATTGAGATACTGATAGTCTTGGCAAGGATGAAGGGAGTCATCTTTCTTGGGAACAAAAAAGAATGGAGCTGCTTGGGAAGATTTCAAGGGAAGGATATGACTGGTTTTGAGATGTTTGTCAATGAAGGATCGACAGGCTTCTTGCTCCTTGTGGTTTAGGGAATATATATACTTTGGTGATTTTTGGAACAAAGAAAGGGTTTAGGTTGATGGTGTGGTCAAAAGAGTGATGAGGAGGGAGTTGATCAGAAGTCTTCTCAGAGAAAACGTCTTCAAAGTCATGGCACCAAGAGGGAAGAGTTATTTCGGTGGGTTTATTTTCTTGGGCCAGTTGGATGGACAATGCTACCTTATTAATATTTTTCCCTTCTGGGGAAGGTACTTGCCAGGAGACATATCAACCCCATTGGGATAATATTCAGTGAACAGAGTAGAAAGTTCATGATCAACATCAAGGTTAAGGAGTCAAAGAAGATAGCATCATGAAAGTTCCTCCAGGGAGGGAGATAAGGGGATAATATTCGGAAAAGAGATAGTGCACATAAATCAGTCAATGTGGGGATTTCAGGAACCTAACCAAAACATCCCAAGAATGATTTGTTTTCAACTAAGGGATACAACCATAAGTTTGATAGGTTCTGGTTGTTTCGTGATATGAATCAAAGGTCAAGCTCATCAAAGAATGGTACCTTTCTTGTTTAAATTACCATCCACATTATAAGCTTCTAGAGGTTCAGGGAGGCATTGCATAGGGTAGTTCATGAGGGAGAGGAGTCCTAGGTCAATAAAATTTCCAGTGGCTTCAGAGTTGATGAGAGTAGTGGTGATGACGATTTGCTTTCCAACTTGTAACTTCACAGGAAAATGAAGAGTGCATTCATTTTGAGGAGCTACTATTATGTATGTTTAATAATGGAATCCAAAAACCTAGATTAAATTTGATGAGATGGTGATGAGATGAGAAAGATCCAGCCAAGAACAAGGGTCAGGTATGAGCAGGTAAGTGACAAGGTTTGCAAAGACATGGCTTCACAGCAAGGAAATGGTGATCAGTGCACACAAGCAAAAGATATATTATTCATCGCACTACAGGGGTTTTATAATTAAGGGAACACCCAAGACTCTTTCTAATAAGGGAAATATCAATCAGTAATCAAGTACAGCAAAGAAAAAGAAAAAGAACATTGTCCCTTCATGGGTAAACAAAACCATGTGAAATACTATGAAAGGGTCTAGACCTATGTCAAAGTGATACAAAAGCTCAAGAAAACCAAAAGAAATCAATCTGAATGAAAATCAAGGATCTGAATAGGTCTTGCATGTGCAAAGATCTGGAAACAGACAAAGGTGGGCAGGTATTAGGTAGCGACCTATTGCTTTCATTAGTAGACCTTTGTAGTACTTCCCTAGTAGTAGTACTATCTTGTATACTACTAGGAGTATCCTTGAATGTAACAGACTTTAACCTATGTTCTTTCAAAGATGTCTGCTATCAAAGGCTTTACTTTAAGAGCCTTGATGTAAGCTCTTGCATAGGCAGGATCATCAATCTTGAGTTTACCCATATAATCTATGAGTAAATTGACATCATTTGAGGACTTCTTGAGTTTCTTCTTTGGCTCAGGCTTCTTCTTTGCCTGTTTCTCAAGGGTCTCCTTCATTCTCTTGCCCTTGTGTTTCTTGGAGGATTTTTTCTTCCTCCTTTGACATTCATCATTACTAGACTTATCGTCTGAACTTTCATCAGATGAGTCTATAGTAGAGTTAGAGTCACTGCTATTTTCTTTAGAGGAGCTCTCTATGTCTAAGTCTGTTCCATCCTCATTGAACTTGTATTAATATAATAACTGGTTTATGACTTGATTAATTTCACTAATCTTGAAGGGCTTGCTCATATCTATGCCAGTATTATCAGCAAGTAGATATATCTGCACCTTCTCTTGTATGTTCTTAAGGATTCCCTTTCAAAAGTAGATTCAGTATTCTTCGTCTTGAATCACCTTTGTAGCCTTTAGTCATTGTGCAACTACTATAAACTTGTGCTCGTAGGCCTTTCATTGTGACATCTTGTCTAAACTTTTCTTGGCATATTTTTAAGTGAGCTTTCTAAGGTCACTTTTTCTGTACCAAGCATCTACTTGCTCAGCATTGTAGAGATGGAGGATCTTTATTCTCAATCCATCCCAATTTTCATTCTTGTATTCATCGAGGGATTCAATCAGTCATCCAACTTGACTGCTACAATAGTTGGAGATCCCTTTGCATTTCTCCTTGTCAGTGGTGATATTGTATTGGATAAGCAATCACTTATATTGCCTTAAGAAGTGTTTGGATTTAGAGTAGTGCCCTTTAAACTTGTCAAGGAGATCTCAGCTTTTATGGCTGGGTAATGTAGTAGGTGTTGTTCCTGTGCCTATCATGATTCATAGCGTCTTGTTGTATATCTAGGAATAAGGTTTCATATTCCCTATGGAACTTGTTGTGATATAACTCTGTTGCTGAAACTGTCATATACCATGCCAACTACTAGCACACTCTGGCCCTCCGGGTACAACTCCACTCCTTCAAAAGCAATCTCCGGTCTGTTTTCTGTAATTATATATCTCCATTCCTCTGGACCTTCTATACCTCTGACTAAATCCTTCTGACATTCCACTTACAATATTCCTTGTTCCATACTTAGTCTAGTTCTGATTCATAGATACCTCCAACCTATGCTTGCACAGCTCTAGCATTCATCCTGCTGGAATGTAGCACTGGCTTTCTTATCTCCCGTCCTCCGTCTCTGTCATCCATTACCAATACTGTATTTCCTCCATATATATACTCTTATACACTCTGTGTATAGTAGCTAGATTATCAACTTGGACAAACTCCTGTTCCCTCTGTCTCCTCTGTTTCTCCTTTGCTCCAAAATACAGCACACGAATGACAGCAAGGGTGCAGCACATAAGCTGAAGCCAAAGTCCTATCCGTCCGCACAACTCCAAAGTTCTGGAGTTCTGCCAGGAGTTGCATGGTCTCTAATAGAAATCCCTTGTGGTGGGCTTCAATTGTCTTTTTTCTAGATAAGATTAGTAGAAACACTAAGAAAACGCTTACTAGACAACTAATCTTACCTCCACAGATAGTAAACCTAAAGCGAGGTGAAGAGAATACTCTTCCCTGCTCAAGTTGGTACTAGAAACAAGTATCAATCTCATAGAAAGGGGTTGACTATCAAGCACGTGGTTTGTTTGTCAATTGTTGATGAGGTTGAGGGTGATTGGGGTTCAGCAATATGATGAGGGTCTGGTTTTCAGTTGGGGTGGTGTATGAAGTGTACTATAGTTAGTTGGGGAATGGTCTAGACAACTCTTGGATTGCTAGGAGGATACTCTGTAGTGACTAGGGTTACTTCCCTAAGATGCGCTTTCAATGGGCTTCCAATTGATTCCAGTCAATTAGGAGTGCTCAATCAGGTAGGTAGTGTAAATACACTTCACTTTCACTACTGATTCACACATGTTTCTTAGTTACACAGAACAGGCTTTTCTAAGCTGAATATATTATGCACTAAGGAGTTGGCAATCAGCTTCCTGCTCTGCTCAACCCTTTCCCAAGGTGCTAATGAACTATTAGATCTCCCTACTAGCTGGAGATCTATTCCCTTTAGTTGCCCACTCTGAAGTTTTCTTCCTAAAGGTGACCTAACTGTCCCTATCCTAAAGGATGCAGTATACTCCTAACTATGGGTCTAAGTAGTTTTATTTATAGCATGGAAACTTCTCTACACAGCCTCTCTATTCGTTTGTAAAGTGGTATACTTGTAAGCACTTGTTCATTGAGATTTACTCAAGTAGGAACCTTTTTTCTTAAAAGAGGAAACCTGCCAAATGGGGATAAATCATGCTCCTTATATAGTAGTTTACATGCGGCTGTGCTACCTTCGGTTCCAAGGTGGCTGTGTCAAAATATAACTCATACTAACTCATACTGAATTACTTTAACTCACTCTATTAGAAAATGACTTGCAATGAGCTAAAAATAGCCATTGGCTTGGCAATGACTCATGCTGTGCAGGTCACATGATCATTTTGCTAGTCTAGGGGCAGTGCTTTGATTAGTCCTCATTTGACTTACTTTGACTTATATTAACTCATTATGACTCATGCTGTGTAAAGTCACATGATCTGAGTCAGGTGATTCACAACTGAGGTCACATGCTCTATTTGCTTCTCTGAAACTTGGCTAAGTACTTAAGAGTAAAAGAGATATTAAGAAAATGATTTGCTATGTACTTGTAGGTGTTACGATCGGTATATTCTCAACCCCTATCTTTCCCCCTATGTTCGTGGACTTATCGTTTTCTGCGTAAACCACAGACACTTCTAGCCCTTCACCCTTTCTCTCGTGCTATTAC
>JBBPNN010001206.1:0-11285 GCA_038090935.1 Hortiboletus campestris
TTGCTTAAGGTTGGCGGTGTTTGAAGTTTTACATAGCCACTCGGAACTTTCCACCGCACTCGGATGTCGCCTCACACTCGAAGCAGCGGTGGGAAGGAGTCTGCTCAGGGCCCATCAATCGATTATGTACTTTGTCCTATCGCAGCAGTGCCCGTGGTCTTCGCAACTTCCAAGTCCGCCTTTCTCATTCGCAATACCATATTCCAGTGTCCTCGAGCTTACTGAATCGCATATCCCCGCGAGACATGCTACTTGGTGAGTATCCTGTTAGGTGATTTCTGGTGACCGAGTCTAAGCGTGTTGCGAAGCGCATGCCCATGGACATAAAACTATGTGAAGGGGATGCAGTCAGGTTGTATTTTGCGAGCTTGATAGACAAGTATAGCCTAGGGCATGGCCGACACAACCAACCCCGTCCCAATGTCAGCGGGACCCAGCTAGGTATATGAGGTGAGGTGGATGACTCCGTCCAGGCGGACCATTGGCCGCAGCGGTGAGCTGGTGATCGAGATGATCGATTGATCGATGGGCCAGGGACCGCAGCAGAATGGCGACAGCCCGGAGTGGCTCCGGATGACCCCAGAGAAGGGGTCCGAACATGGCGGTAGGCCATTAGAGGCTCCTAACCTGAGTTCGAAACTGTAACGAGTAGCACAGGTTAGCACTGGCAGGAGCAATCGCAAGGAGAGCAGCGCGAATCGGGCTCATCTGTCTAACTTGATCAATACATGTCGACGAAAGACTGCCAACTGCTGGTAGAAAGGTATATAAATTGTGGGTACTCTCCTTGTACCTTCAGTTCTCTCTCAGATATCGACTAGGATCGAGCTAGTCATTCCTGAGCGACACTAAGACTTCTTTTATTTGTGTAACGTTCCGACTCCTTCGAGAGGCGACTGCTACAGAAACCTAAGTATGAGCTTGAAAACCTTGGACAAATATCTTGAGTTTTGACTGCCAGGGGCACGCAAAGTCGATGAGCGTGATGTCTCAGACTCTCAGAGACCTCCGTCAAATCCTACGGGAGCTTTGTTGCCATTTCCCCCATCGTCGATATCCTCCAGACGACTTACCCATTGCAATCCCGCATCTGGTGCCCGACCGCCGAGTTTTCCGTTCTGCCATTGCACGCTGCTAGGCCCTGGCGCGTACCGGAAGGGTCAGCCCAGTCTTTCTGATCTCTATATATCTCGACTTACACCCCAACCACTGCCCTCATTCGTGCCCGGCGGCCCAGTCCATCGAATTACGTAGCTAAGCGGAGGCACTAGTTGTTGCCATCGCTCGAGCGAAAGCCACGGGAGAGTGTGATCTTCTCTCCGTAAAAAAACTTGGTCAATGCATCGATGGTCCTGAATCCCGCATTTCATGGATCGCCAAGGAACTTGGCAAGAACCAATGGGGCCCGGGTTCACCTCGCATGCCACGGTCTCCCGAACCGACCATTTCCGAGTCCGCGTTCGCTCTCCACGACGTACACTTTACAATCCATCGTATGCCGCCAAAGAACCCAGAGGACCCTGTGGTTGCGTACCTGTCTGCATGTCATAGTCCGGACGAGGCGATCCCTTTGCATTTGGCGTCGGCGATGCAGTTCGCCGGGTTTCGCTCTGTCACCAGCACGATGTGGGCGTGGATGATGGTGAGACGAACACAGATCACGTCCATGTTTTACGATAACATGATCGACGAGTCTGGTCGTCTAGATCATACACGCGCAGCATTCGCCCTGAACAAGACGATATACAATTTGATCAGCGCATTCTTTATACACATCTCGGTGCCCAGGATGTATTCTCCTTCGTTGTCTAGCCTGTCTTGCTTGCACATGCTATCTATGACTGCCGTTGAACGTACTATCGAATATTTCAAGGGGTCGTCAAGTCTAGGTGGCGACAGACCTGTGTGTTGGATATCCGACTGCTTTCGGCGAGTACGATGAGGTTTCAGAGATCCCGTTCAAAGCACTGATCATGGCTCCACCTTGTAAGGAAACCTTGGGGCTCGAACTTGAGTGAATAGCGAAAACGTCTCCTTCGTAAAGGTGCAACTTGAAGGGTCTTGAAAATTTCCATATGCCAAACATACATCAGTGTTATCGACTGGGATATTTTTGCATGACGCCCGCACTCCTGAACAAATGAACGAAGCTGGCTCACGGGCCGGGGCATCCGGGCCACGGTTTCGCCTCGATATCCCAGCTGACGTCATGCATGGGTATACTTCCGATCCGTGTGGCGGTGCTCGGAATACACTGACAGTCCCATAGGGGCCATTTCAACTAAATAGTTCCATAGATTCTCATCACTGAGATATCCCATATTACCCTCACGCGCACATGATACTACTCGCCACGTCTTCGCTTTTCTTTTGCTCAAACATGTAGTTTTTTTGCCGCTTCTCGAATAAAAACCTCCGTCGCCCTTGAGTCTAGGCCGATCCGTGTGGCGGTGTCCGGATCCAATTTCTTTCACCTCCATGACATCGTCACCCTTCTCTATGGGCTCTAGCCCCATAGGGGCTCCTTCCATAAACGCTTAAATTTCTCGACCCAGCGGGTTCCAGGCTCCACCTTTCCCTTTGCCCACCACGCCTACACCCTCACCCCAGCTTGCTCTCTGAACCTCCACCATGCATTTGCTCAAGCACCCATTGCCTCACTATTTCTCCAAGGTCGTGCACCACCGTCACTTGGAGCCTCCCATCCTCTATCATACGTCGTCGCTCGACGTCTGGCCGACCGAGTTGGTCGACAAGCCTGACCGATTCGTAGACAGGGTCGAGGTATGCATGGCTCACACCACGACGACTGGACATGATGGGTGTCCGCCCGTGGTTGACAAAGAGCACCACCACATGTTTCTCCGTGTGACTCTCGCACCTTCCGATGACCACCCCGAAGAAACCATTTTCGTTGAGCGCGTGCTCATACAGCAGGGGGAAACCCCACACTCTGTGATCCCTGTCGCAACGGACGTAGCGCCTCCGTCCGCAGACGAAGACGAAGACAGAGGGGATACGTTGCACGACCACGCCTGTATCATCCTCGGAACCATCCCATCCTCCCTCGCACACGTCCACCACATTAAAGCAGATCGCGCGATCCACTTTTCCGACTGCCCCGACCGCCACCTCTCGCTCTTTGAATTCGCCACCATCCTCCGTTTCGTCAGCGCCCACGGTCTCCGCGCCGTATCGCTCGGCTTCGACACTGCATGCGAGACGTACTCGAGGTGGTTTTGTAGGGCGACCTTCGCGGCGCTCTCGGCGGTGATGCGCGGCGCATTTCGACAGTGGGAGTGCCCCAAGGGGGAGGCGGCGACGCAGATCGAAATAACGACGTATAGATCAGTGGATGCGTGGTTGCAGTCGACGTTCAAGGCGTATCCTGCGCAGGAGGTGGCAGCTGAGAACCTCGTACGTTCGTTCCCGTTGTTTGTTCATTCTTGCAGCTCATAGGCATATGGTACAGACGAGGCAGTTGGATGCGATGAACGAGGAGGAGAGGGCGAAAAAGTTGGAGCAGGTCGCCAAGAGGGAGGAAGAGTTGAAGTTCAGGGCGAGGGTGCAAGCAGCCTATCGAGAGCTGATGTTGGCCAAGTCGAGGGCATCGATGTAGAATATTTATATCAATGATGATATCCCGCTCGTGAATACATATTTTCTTGGAATTTTGAGCTTGGTTGGAAGCGGTGATATTCGTGTGGCCTTCCTCAGAGAAGGCAATGTCGTGAATCTTGGTCACGTTGCCGAGCACCAAACGGTGCATCGTGTCATCTGCCACTCGCATGGCTTTGAAGGAAGAAAAAAAGCTGGTGGCTCGGCGGAAAGTCAACAAACGCACATGTGAACGACAAACCGGCGATCTTTGCGATGGTGGTCGATGGGCTACTACCAGCTCAAATCTGGCTCCAGCTGCTGTCTATTAGTCTCGTGAGTCGACATGATCATATCAAACACGCTCATAACAACTGACCAAGGACCTATCCTCCAAAAACAACTCGAGGACGACGTGCTTTTCAGTTGCAGCTAGCATGTGTGGGCCTGTGTGACGCAGATGAGATGCATTCTTATCGAGAAGGGGCACCGCCAATCGAAAAAGGTCTTGCTATATCGATCGACTACCTCGCTCCATATCGACGTGGTGATCAACGTGGAGTCTTCCGAGACACCAATGTGGGAGACGAGGACTGCGGCTGCGGTGGGGATGAAGAGACAGCGGGGGAGCATCAAAAATGAGTCTTCGGGGACACGGACGTCCCACCAACCCTGGGTGTGGTGTCTCATCGCCGCTACCGGCGCTCAAACGGCAAGACGGTGTGGCACTGTAGGTTGGTCAATATTTGGGGATGAGTCACGTTGGACTGACCCTGGTTACTGTGTAAAGGCTTGTTGTTCTCGATGGACGGACGACGTATGCGCTGTGCGCGATTGAATCCGACGTCGAGTACTCCTGCAGTAATATGCAGTAATGCATGTTTGGTTTGACGTCTCCGAAGTGGTGAGACACGCCTCGACGCACGCGACAGTGGTGTTCGTGGCAGTGGTGTGAGCACACGACGACGTGTGCACGTGGTGGTCGTCTCCAGCTAGACCTCCGGAAACACCCCATGCGAAACGGCTGCTCGCCGTTCTCCCAGCTCGATAAACGTCGACGGGTACTGGCCATTTCAATAGCATCTCCCTCGAACTCATAGGTCCAGCTCTTCGGATGGTTCAATACTATGTATCGACAAGAGTTGTCGCATTGACTCGGATCCTGGGCCCTGGGGAGTGGTGAACGACAGTCGAGATGTTGGTGTACAACGTGGAATATGACTATCGGTTCGCCTGGATCCAACCTGTATGAGACTATGAGTTAGATGGAGGCAGCCAGTGGTCCCCGACATTGACGACCGCGTTTGCACAAAGGCAGACACTGTTGAAGCTTCGGGCCTCATCGGGCCGGTAGTGTGAGAGATCCAGAAAACCCAAAGTCGTCAAGTTGCCAGTTGAAACTTGAAACTCGACGTCGCCGAGTCTCCCCAGGGCAGAATACCACCCATCATGTCTTCCAACCCACCGAGTCCCAACGCCGACGACAAGAAACGACGACGACGTTCCGACTACCCCTTCTTCCTCTCCTACCGCACACGCTGGTTCGCTCCTCCCCCATCCCCCCCTCTACCTCCACGTCTAACCTCTCGTCCCAACATGTCCTTCTCGTCTGTCTGTCGCATTTCCACGTCTTGAATCGGAAACCCCCCAAATGCAAACGTGGAACGGAAAGGAGCGACAACGACCAATACGCACACGTCAACAACGCCGTGTACTACCACCTCTTTGACGCCATCGTCAACACGTACCTCGTCCAACATTGCGGACTCGCACCGACCGGGCCCGATTCGGACGGGAACGGGAACCAGATCGGACTCGTGGTATCGTCGTTTTGCGAGGTACGTCCGCATCGCTTGCGAAGCTTATCGGGTTATAGCTTAGTTACTCAATGCGCCTAGTTTTTCTCCCCGCTTTCGTTTCCAGACGTGCTCGACCTCGGCCTGAGGGTGGCACGGCTGGGAAAGAGCTCGGTCACGTACGAAGTCGGGGTGTTCAAGTCTTTGGGAGGAGACGCGGACGGGGCGTCGGGTACGTCGGGGAGCGAGGATGCACCGGCTGCGGTGGGAGGGTATACACACGTCTTCGTCGACAAGCGTTCTCGTACGAGCGTGGCGATGAACGCGCGGACGAGGGTTGGTTTAGAAAAGTTGGTTACTGTAACACGCCCGAAGCTGTAGGACATTCGCGCCATATCTATTGTAGAAACAGATCAAGCATACCATACCACATGTAGACAAACGGGCGATTGGGCAAGTAAAGAATGAATGTGTATTACTTATAGTGGCCAACCCATCTCCGAAGGTTCGCAGGATGACTCTGGGCATCTGAATGCCTTGCGTCTACTTGCCCAGCCCCTGTATCCACCCCAACACTCCACCCCGACGAACGATGCTCCCCGGCTTCAACAACGGCGTGTCCTCCCTCGCTCCCTCGTCGCTTTCCTCGCCCTCGATCACGACGCTCACTCCGACCTCTTCCTCGCTCGGCGTACAAGTTGATCCCTCGACAGAGTCTGCAGCATCTTCTCCAAGCGGTCTCCCGAAATCGTCAATCCCTAGGCGCCGTTGTCGGATCTTCCACGCGAAACACATGAACAATAAACAGGCTTGCATCACCGCTGACACGGCATACATCACCCAACCTAGAACGTCACATTTGATCAGCCCCATCCAGAACCCGGGAGCAACGATCCATCAACGACAGCGTTGATGTCACGCAAGCGCGACAGGAAATGTGACGTACTCGTCCAATCTGTTCCCGGTCGCATGGCGATTGAGACGGCCATGACGATTCCACCCGGACTCTGAATTACCATCATCGGTATACTCAGCGCTCCCACGAGCTTGAGGTTATACGTCCTCATTAGCTGTGGTGCATACTGCACGCCTGCCAGCAAACCCGATGTCACGCCCAAGAACGTCGCCCAGAGCGTGATTTGAGGCGAGTGCGGCACGGTAGGGTCCGACGATGGCGGGGAATCCACGAGCAAGGCAAGTGTCGTGACAGTGATGATTGCCCTGGGTCGTGCAGGCGTACATGAGCGGTGCAAGGAAAAGGGATACAAAGGGACGTACAGGTGGAGGAAAACGATCCAGGAGACAATGACCGACAAGCGCCATTCGGAGCTCTTGAGTTTGGTGCGGACGTGATGGATTGGTCGCGCGTCGTGCGTGTCGATGTCGAGTTGGATGTACTTGAGATCGGGAGGGTAGTAGAGCATGTAAAGTACCAGACTAAAGAAGAGAATGGGAGTCGGCAACTGGGAACCAAAACTCGGCGGTCACGTACATCACGTTAAATAAGAACCATTGGGTGCCGACTTGGAACACGCCGGCAGTTTGCTCGATGCACTTGCCAAGACTCTGGTGGCTCAGGTGAGACGAACATCGTCACGAGGAAGAAACAGGCGACGGACCACTTGAGTGCAACAGCGTATGACAGGATACTGAAGTGTAATCCTGGGACAGATTAGCAGCAACTACATAGAGCCTGCGCAACCTACATGTTGAGCATGGCGGCTGCAGACGATGTGCTGCCGAGCAGCAAGAACCAAGGGCTAAATCCAATAGAGGTTCCAGCCCGAATTATACGCAGATGCTGCAGGCAATGTTGGGTGCCGACGGTGTGAACTGTACGGGGAGACACACCTGCGGAACATAGGATATAAAGAGTCCATATATTAATATGGCGGTAAGACCATTCGTAGTCCAGTCCGATTTCTGGTCGTCGTTAGCAATTCCAGAACCAGCGAGTGCGCTGAAGACTCACAAACTTGCAGGTCTCCATCGTGCGTAGACTCAAATGGTCGTCCGATCTTGACTTGCAGTTGCACCTGAAGGAGGTGCCATATATAGAAATCACCTTTGTAACTCCGCTCACGTGATCGTACATTGTCAATAAGCGTCACGTGATCACTGTACTCCAACGCCGAGGACAGCCGAAACCTTGCACTAAATTATCAGCGGACGCATAACATATTCAACATAGAGTCATGTCCGCCTCCATCCACATTCCAGTCGAACTCGCACGCATAACGACGTCCGCACTTGGACTGCGAATATCGACGGGTGGGACTTTTCTTCGCGGTCGGTCGTCCTGGGGCGACATACAACCCCGGCGTGCTTTTCACCAACTACTGCGGCAGTCGTGGTCGCCACCCGCCCCCACCCAATGCTCGTGGAACATTTCGAGTGCAATTTCACAACGTCGTCGCTGGTTACACGCATCCGGTGGTACGCACACACCTTCCTCTCACGCATCCTCGTCCTGACCTCTCATCTCAGTACAACGACACGGAACTATCACGCGTCCTACCCCCGGGACTGGGTTCGTCTCCACGCATTCTGTGTTCCGTAGTCCATGTTCTCACATCGTGCACTCGTCAGTATCACGCTAAATTTCAAAGACCACAAAGGGAACCCCATCAAAACGATCGAAGCCAACGAAGGCGACGATATTCTATCCCTCGCACACGAATGGGACATTGATCTCGAAGGTACCTCGTTTCCTTTCCACGTTTTATATCCGCTTACCTTGTTCTTTTCTTCCTCAATCCCTCCCCACGCTCTAGGTGCATGCGAAGGCTCCATCGCCTGCTCAACTTGTCACGTTATTCTCCCACCTGAACACTACGATAGCCTCCCCGAACCCTCGGACGATGAAAACGACATGCTCGATCTCGCATTCGGATTGACCGATACCAGTCGTCTTGGGTGTCAAGTGCACGTCACGAGAGACATGGACGGGATTGAGATTCGGTTACCGAGCGCGACGAGGAATATGTTTGTCGACGGGAAGAAGTCGACGCATCATTGAAGACAGCGTGTGGGATGGAGTGGGAGGGACGGGAATCGTTGGGAGGTCTATTGCGACATGCGGTGTGGACTCGCGGCGTATCGTAGGTGGTTGTGGATGTCATGCTCGAAATACCTCCCCCACTCAGGTGATAGGGATTTGTGATGACCAGATTGCGACTGCGACTGCGACTGCGACTGCGTTAGGCACGGGATGGTGGGTCAAGGCAACAAGAGAGATGAATCGGTTTGGACACGCGTGATACTGGGTGGAAGTCGTCCGCCGCTCTGGCGTAGGTCGGACCGGCTCTCAGGGCCGCAACCTGGTTCGAGCTCTTTCTGCTCTAAAGTTTGATCCCTTTGACAGGCGTTGCGGTGAGACAATCGATTGTAGGACAGGATGACCGTGCTCACTCGCTCATCCATCCTGTCCCACGGCCGAGCTCGACCCAAATCTAGGCACGCGATCGTTCCTGCAAACAGACTGCAGTCGTTGTGAACTCGCTCCGAGAATGCCTTTCATTCACACTCCGGTGAGTCAGGGACACCATTCTAGCTTGCGATCTCGCCCGACATCATGTCAGTAAGGCACACATCGTCATTGTACCAAATATGTATGCTGGCTACCATCCATGGCGCTCACGTCAGACAACTGTCCAAATCCAGCACGAGTTTCAATAGTTGCAGTGTTTCCCGAACTCGTCGGGACGTGGGGCACTCGTGCTGCGTTCCGTGGGATCATCATCAACCTGGTGGACCGACCAGTAGGTTCTTGTCCAAGTGGCACGCGCCTTCGAATAATAGAATCACTCACGATTACATTAATCTAACAATCCCTACAACGGCTAAATCAGTTCCTTCAGTCGATTTTTTGAGACCCAATTCCCACAACGGTTGTCGCCAAGGACTAGTTGCGTGACTCACGCCGTTTCCGGATTCTTGCTACACTCCAGACATGACATGTTCTGCGGCGGCTTCACCACATGCTTTTGTACCTCTCCGCCCCCATCAGAACTGCTCGGCTCCCACGTATCACCTCCAGGGCTGAACGCCACCACCGATGTTTGCGGCTTCATCGAGTCTTTCCGCCATGCAGTTCCCTCTGCCACGCGCAAGATCAACATCTGCGGTGATACACACTAACAAACCAGTCAAAACCGTTTGTAGATCCACAAACAGGACTGCAACAACGTACCATCATCAGTGTGTACACGCGCGCGAGTACGACCACCATCCAACTCCCTACCCCAAACGTCACCAAAAATAATATGCCAGTGAGCGTGTACGGCAATACGGACTCGACGAGGAGCATGGCTGTGGTGATATAAGGAGATGCAAATTCTGCACCGACACATTTCTTCATCACCCTTGCATGACTCCACAACCGAAAACAGATCATGCATGTCATAGCTGCACTCACGAGGACCGAGGTTGAGTAAGCCGCCAACCCAAATCTAGGAGAGACCCCAACGAAGGGATTGGTCTTCTGGGTAGTGGTGGACAGGATCGCCATGACTGATTTTGAATGGGGTTCAAACGAGTGACACGGAGCGTGAAGAATGATACTGACCGAAAGTTGATAAGCAGAGGAAGCAGGGTATAATGATAACACGAAGGCTATCCCACACGACTCGACAACGCCATACCTGGAACAGAGCGGGTGTTCACGTCTGTTGGTTACATGAATCCACTGGCACTCGGACTTACCATGAGACCATCTGTCATCTGTTGCAGAATGGTGGTCGTCACCGACTCATAACGATAGTACACACGTAGGCTCGGTGATATCGAGTACGCCAACGGTCCACCGGGATTGTTTCGGTTCAGCAACCACATTTTTTCACCCACTACGGCATCGGCAGTGACCCAACCCGTAATCAGCAAGAACATCACAGTACTGCTAAATCTACATTTGCCGCACACTACGAGCACGCATTCTACATAGGGATAACTCTGCAAAATATATTGTATGGTGAGCCTATCGGATCCAGCGATGTTCGTGTCGTGCCGTCTCACCGGCCGTTTTCCAGGCGTCGAGCTGGTCTTTTATCTTAGAACCATGCGAATCTTCCTTGCTCCGAGTCGCAAAAGGAAGCCTCATCGACTCGACTCGTTTTTTGTGGCGTTCAGCGGATGCCATGGTCGAAAGGAGGTTTGTAGCCTCGGAAGTTGAAAACTGTACCTATACCCCTACCATAGATCAAGGGTGTGGCGCAGGTAGCGATCGAACACCTTCCCTAAAAAAGACTTTTCACGGCGGAGAAGCATCATTATGTCATGGAGCGATATCCAATTCATTTGCCCGGATCCAAGATAACCATTATATTTTTTACCCCTTTGTGCTACGAGGTACTTATACGGTGTTGTACATTGTCTGGGCACTTCACCTGTGAAGTTAGCAAACCATAACCCAAGCCTTCTTTTCGTCACGAAGCTTATCCCATCCCTCACTATCCTTTCTGCTGCTATCTTTCCGTGCCTCGCACAAAGCGGAACTGTGCGGGTTACGTACAACACTCTGTATGATGTTCCCACTTGGCCACTCAGTAGCACCGCCTGTTCCAATCTGCTTGGAGCAAAGTGGCCTGCTAGTTTCCCGCAGATGACCAGTGGGGAGGAGTCAAGTAACGACAAGCGTTTGGCTTACTTGGACACAGAATTGCAATGAATTCTGGATCTCCACACCATGGACCAAATGAATGTTAACAAGGCGGTCAGCATGAGGGAGAATAGCTCAAGAAATCAGAAGTGTAGAAAGATGGTGCTGCCTGTAGAATACTCAGTATGTCACTATAATATTAGGATGGTAAGTAAGTGTACCTGTAGAATACTCAGTATGTCACTGAAGTAAAACTAAGGTAAGGATGGTCCGATGTAGGTACTGCTTAAGTAAGC